>JAQMYI010000014.1:3415178-3429150 GCA_030014275.1 Clariallabes melas | reverse complement strand
CACACCCCCGCTTCCCCAAACCAGCCACCCCCGACCGCTGTCCTCAGTGCACCGTGACATGAACTCGCTTCACCTCTCCATCCTCGAGCGATCTCTCCACAGCTCTTAGTTCTCTCTCTACACTTTTAAACTTCACCGTCAGCTTCTGATTGCGAGCGTTTCAGTGGCGTGTGGGCGTGTCTCACCGATGTCATCGTCGGTCCGGTCCATGGGGTCTTTCTCCAGGCAGTCACGGACGATGTCTCGGCTCATGAGCGGATCAGAGGCGCGTTCGATGTCTTCCTCGTCGTCATCCTCTTCTGAGTCGACGGCGGTCTCGGGGAGGCCACTCAGGTCCATGTCGCCTGGCTCGCTCTCCGTGGCCTAGGGATCGAACGACAAAACCAGCGGGATTCGGAAATAATAGAAATCAGATTTTGCCAGAGATTAAATCAATACAGTGTGTATACTGTACATGCACCTGAAATGGTGAAAGAATCAATTATCAGGTTTTCTTAATATCAATCACAGTGTCGAGGTGTTGAATGTAGATCACCCAGGTGAGAAAGAATCATCTCATATTCAGGGCTGTAAATCTGATTTTCGGAAGTCTGATAACAATGAAATCTGAAAGATCATGCTCACAGCAGAGAGGGAAAATAACTGGGCACAACTCGGGAAAGGAAAGGTTTCCATAGAGAAATTTTAGGAAGCTACGAACCTATAAGTTTCCCCTAAAGTGTAGTTGATGCAGCTGTCCTCAGGTTAATGGAAATACCTCGTAAGGTTTTTTTTTTTTTTAATGATGAGGCAACTACAATTCACAGCAATTATATTAAACAACAGTAAAAAAAAAAAAAAAAAAAGGGTAGTGCAGAAGTTTTTCACTGGTCTCACCCCCCCCCCCTCCCCCCCCCCCCTCTCTTAGGTGAGAAAATATGGATGGATGGTGTTTTGATGAATGGATGGATGGATGGATGGATCAAAGAATCACCTAGATCTAGTACCATCATTGAAAACCACTACAATTAATACAATTATAGATAGGAAATTGGGTAGCTGGATGGATGGATGGATGGATGGATGGATGGATGGATGGATGGATGGATGGATGGATGGATAACTTTAAAGTGTAAAACTAAAATCCAGGAGTAGTATCAAACATTTGCAATTATGTAAACATAAAATAAGAAGTCGCATGGATGGATGGACTGATGGATCAATATATATATATATTTAATTATTTTTTCCTTTTTTTTTTTAGAATATCTACAATTAAATTAAACCACAAATCTAAGCTCCATCAGTAGCATCTAAAACCACAACAATAAAGTGAATATAAGATAACTGAATACAGGGATTGATGGATGGATGGATGGGTATATGGATGTATGGATGGATAGATGAATGGATGGATAACTTAGAACCAAAAAACTAATATCTAGAAGTAGCTTTAAAAACTTCTGCAATTAAGTCAATTTAAAAGAAGAAAGTGGATGGATAGATGAATGGATGAATGGCTCAATGGGAAAATCCTTTAAGCCTAAAAACTAAAATCAAAGATCAGTTTCAACAACCTTTGCAATAAAGTAAATATAAAATAATAGGATGGATGGATGGATGGATGGATGGATGGATGGATGGATGTACAAACAATTTAATTAGTAATAACCTAGTTGCCTTAAATCTAAGCTCCAACATCAGTATCAAAAACCACAGCAATAAAGCAAATATAAGGTAAAAGAATTAATGGATGGATGGATGGATGGATGGATGGACAGACAGATGGATGGATGGATGGACAGACGGATGGATGAATGGATAAATAAGAAAACTAAACGCTTAGATACAGGAGCATAAAACTGCAATGAACCAAAAGAACAATGGATGGATGGATGGATGGATAGACGAAATGATGGATGTATTAAAGGATGGATAAAATGTAGAGGTGTTAAAAAAATATTTAGAATATTAAAATCTAAGATCCATAAGTATTAAAAAAAAAAAAAAGGGACATCAATAAAGGAAATATAAATTCCAACATGGATGGATGCATGATGACCGGATGGATGACTGAGTGGAGTTTTGAAAACCCACGTGAAATAGTGAAGGGCAAAAAAATGCAATGTACTAATTAAAATCAGCGGCAGCAACAAAATAGATTAAGAACTCTAAAATAAGACCCAGTAGTAGCATCCAAAACCATTGCAATGAACAAACGGAAGTATTTATGCAAGCAAGTGGACCAATGAATAAAAAATATGATCCGAAATAAAAATCCTAAGTATAGAAGTGAGCGCTGAAAAAAGCCCGAATCTATAAAACCCAGCACCATTAGATGACTAGTAAAGCACAGAAAATTAAGAAAGTAAAAATAGACTCTCTTCAGGTCTCACATCAAACCTCTTCATCAGTTCCATAACAATAACTCGAGATCGACCAGGTCACGTCTAACACCTCTGAGGGGGAGAGCTGCCGCGAGACATCAAAACACGGAGCAAGGAAAAGAGCAGCAAGAAAACAGACGTCACCCGCTTCAAAAGACCTCGTCGTCACCGGCAGCTAATTGTGCATGCAGGTAAGTGCAGACCGCCGCCTACCTCGCTCACTTCACAGACTATAATAACAAAAGAGCTGCGCACCATGCATTAGCCATTACAGGGTGAGACGGTGCACGAGCGATGCCTCTTACCTGGCTGATGCAAAACACCCACGATGCCCTCTGGGTGACATATTTGCCCAAATTGACTCCCGTCATCATCCTCATCCTCACCCCCAGTCTCACAATGCATGATGCTGAGCAAGCTATGGTATGGTATGGTATGGTATGGTATGGTATGGTATGGTATGAAGAACGTATCTGAATTAATCTACATCTGAGTGGGTGGGGTTTTCCCCCTCTATAGAGCGGAGGGTGGAGTGAAGGGGAAGAGGATCAGAGTAGTGCATGCTCGTTTATTGCTTAACAAAACTATACTGAAGGTCAGGATTATTTTGTGCTTGGTTTGTTTTGTTTATATACATTTTTGTTTATCTTCATTTATCTATAATTGAATTGTAACAGATTTTATTATTTCACACACACAACTTTTGGATCTGTCTGCAGTAGTTAAATTATTTAACTTTAATTGAATTTAATATTAATATATTCAGAACATCTTGATAAGATATCAAAATATAATTCCATCCATCTCTTTTTTTTTTCGTTAAAATTTCTTTTCTTTCGGCTTTGAATTACCCCACCATTCATGATTAAAAAAAAAAAATCTAAATATTAATTAACAAATGTATTCTCACTCTCACTAACTCACACATCGTCTTTACCGCTTTATCCTGTTAAACTCATTCACCGACTACCTGCGTGTCTTTGGACTGTGGGAGGAAACCGGAGTACCCGGAGGAAACCCACCAAGCACGGGGAGAACATGCAACCTCCATGCACACAGAGACAGGAATCAAGCCTGGCCTGGGAATCAAACCCGGACCCTGGAGGTGCAAGTCGGGAAATGTGATACAGTGTAGGGAGTCTGTTCTGATTATAAAGTGTAGACACACATGAGAAGAATAGATGGTGAAATCAATTACAGTGGTATTATTGTGTAAAGGGTATAGAAGATTATTACATGAAAAGTGTGTGTGTGTGTGTGTGTGTGTGTGTGTGAGAGAGAGAGAGAGAGAGAGAGAGAGAAAGAGAAAGAGACTTCTCTTCTCTGAAAGAATGGTGTGTGTATTAAATATTTACAGCTAGTGAATTTACAGCTAAAGATTTTCTAAAGGATGACAATTTCTACTATTTAAAAACCCATTTGTACTGTAGTTGCATTTAATGTTGTGGAAAATCCATGAGACAATACACAATTAGTTAAGAGCTTCTAACCAATCAGAATCCAGCGGCAGTGTGGTGCACTCACTGGCTGCAACTCATTAGTGAATGATGCTTATGATGAAGGCTGGTCCACACCGATGATTAGGATCAGAAATCAGAAAGGTTTGTTGTGTTTGGCTTGGCTTCCATGGCGACCACACACAATTGTGCTACAGCAGCCATCAATTCCTCCTTGTGATCAGAGTAGACATATGCAAGACTTCCTGAAAGACTTCCTGTCAGAATGATGTTCTTTTACCCGTTCATGTCGACATCGAGACTCGGGGCTGTAGATTGCTTTGGGGGAATTTGCACGCTGTTGAACATGAGCAGGGTCTGAAAAACAAGAGGGTTGTGGAAATGTTTCATACTGAACATCGTTACAATAATACTGAATGTTGGCTGTTAAGTTTGAGTTGCACTCTATTTAATACTTTGATTTTGATCCCAAATTGGAGACTCAATATATTATGGCAGCATTTTTAGTCAGGTTGTATAGTTTGTAACCTTGTAGAACTATGTTTCGATCGGAACCTGACCCATAAGAGAATAAACAATTCTGCCTCCTGGGTTTCTGGTTTTTCTTCTTGAATCCCTATTTCTTTTGCATGAAAATACAAGGAGTGTTTAAGTCAACCCGTGAAATTCATTTCATCAGCAGAATAATGAAGGCGTGAAAGCGTTTGACATTTACAGAAGACTTCAAGCGCAGTAAGGTGATGAGAAACAGATGAGACACATCTCACTCAGCCTACTCTTATGTCAAGTAATGGAGTTCAACATACCATGAGAAAATACGCAAAATCTCCTATAGCTGAACTTGAACTATAGCTTCTATACACTTAAGAACACAACAGCTTGTGGCCGAAACCAACAAATTTGATTAATGTTTTTTTGTGTCTTAATGCAATTAATTACATAACAAGCCATCAGCATGTTTATTATATTATGTTAGCTATAACATTTTAGATTCATCAATTACATTTCAAGGAAGCGAAAAAAAAAGACTGGACATCACACTACACTGTGGGTTAAATATTAAATTGTCCATGTTCATTTAGCTCTTTGTCCTGTAAATTTTTCAGGCTTGTTTGTTTAAAAAATTGTTTAAGACTAAGCAGAAAAACAATGAATAAAACCTGAAACCGGACAAAGCTACAGTACAGTAGAAGAATTCAGTCGAATCCTTTCATCCATCATTCTACATTAGAGCAAGTTTCTTAACCTCATTGTCCCTTCATCTGGCAATCGTGTGAGTCACTCAGGGGTAGTGTGTAATCTCCGTGACCTGATAATGAGCATTGGCGGAGATACAGTTGCAGACACACAGTCTGTGACGGTCTAGCTGTGCTGATTTCGGATGTATGTGCTCAGCTCCATCCAGGAGGTCTAACCTCGTTTCATGTGCTGCACTCGCCACAGTTTCCCTATCCACTTTATGACTCCTTCAGTCTAGCCCATGCTAAAAGCAGCTGATTCAATTTCAGACTCGCATTTTATTAAGTTTAGCTAACGAGGGCCGTTCAGGGCTATTTCAGTACACACTGGGTGGAGAGTTTAAGGTGGGAAATTTCTCCAACCGAGCACACTAGACATGTTTTAAAGCCTGGAAAAAGTCAGAAAAGCAAGAATTTGACACCACTAATGTTAAAAGGGATGCTTCCACCGCCAACATGTCTAGTCTTCCTTATTATTAATTTGCATGCCAGAAATAGCTGTAAAACATGCTTCGGACAGAAAACAAGCCTTGCTATGACCGTGATTCTGTTTGGAGCAATTCTAAAATCAAATAATTTTTCTGGCTAAAATAACAATTCCATATAAATCTTACAATTGTAGTTTCTAGTGAACTCAGGCCAGTGAGAGTGGAAACATGAAACATGATGCCTAGTGAGGGAGGCAGGACAATACAAATTGACTGTCAGCACTTTCTTGAATTTTTTTTATATTTTAACATTTATCCTGAATATTCAAATTTAAAATTTTATTATTTCAGTATTTACATTCCTTTGATACCTATACTGTAGCGGGGGAAAAGTTGATAACTAACAATGACTGGAGACTGACTGGTGGTGTGGCAGGGGGTATCTCAAACTCAATTGACAGTTGTGTAACTCAGTATTAATTATTGATTGTATATACTTTTAAAAATGACTGAAGGTACACAGATAGACTGAGACTTCGACTATATGCATCTTTGTAGATAAAATATATAAAGGTAGTAAAGGTACTGAAGGTGTAACACTTAACGGTACCACTTGGGTGAAGCTAAAGTGTATTAAACTTTGAAAAAAGCTATTACAGTGTAAATTAATAAGATAATAATAGTGTTGATTTTACATTCTCTGTAAATTCCTTATTTATTTATTTATTTATTTATTATTTTGTGTAGTTGTGTAAATGAAAGCACGGTATACTATAATTCTCTATGAATGTAACACACTACTAATTCCAGCCTACAGAATGTCTCTCAGTGTGTTAAAGCAACGCTGAAAGATCTTCCCTCAGCACTCAGGTAGAACTGAATCACCATTGATGGTGTGAACACACTCGAGAACGTTAATGCTGATGTTAATGCTGCAAACATCCTGATGCAAATCTCCAGGCGTGAGAGCTCGTGAGGAGTCCATTAACAGCGCGTGCGCTCGAGTTTGATATGAGCATCTACTTTACCTTAATCTCATCCGGTTGTGGCCTTCCCGCTCGCGCGTGTATGCATGCATGCATGTGTGTGTGTGTGTGTGTGTGTGCGTGAGAGGGATGGGCGGGAGAGAGAGAGAGAGAGAGAGAGGGAGAGAGAGGCGCGTTCTGCGGTTCACTTAACTCGGGTCTTGTTCCCCTCAGCATGCCTCTCACTCCCCGCGCGCGCTGCACCTGAGCCTCTCGCGCTCACCTGTTGTCCCGCCTGCACAACTTCTCTTAAACTTCCGGAGCTTTTCAGAGTCCTTTTTTTTCCACTTTCTTCTCTTTTCCCCCAGAGACATGCTTCATCACGAGTTGGCGGTGAGCGCGAGCCACGGTCCCGGTCCGGTTCCGGTGATCCTGAAGACGGAGTCGCGCGACAGTTGGGGTAAAAAGGGCGACTTTCTGCTCTCGGTCATCGGCTTTGCTGTGGATCTGGGCAACGTCTGGAGATTTCCCTACATCTGCTACCAGAACGGCGGTGGTAAAGAGTCCCTTTTTTTTTTTTTTTTCATTTTATCTTTTTGTTCATTATACCGAACACTGCTCAATATTTTCATTTTCATTCAGAGAGAGAAAGAGAGAAGACAGGATTATTATTGTTATTATTTTTTGTCTAAGTAACCAAAAGAAAACTATATATTAAAAAAAAAAAAAAAAAAAAAAAAACTTAAAATACGGTTAATAAAAAATCTAATTCTTAAATAGTTGTAGTTTTCTCCTGGTTCATTAGAAATGCATAAACTTAAAGTAACCAAATAAAACAATCTGTGCTCTCTCGCTCTCTCTCTCTCTCTCTCTCTAAATGAAAAAGGAATTAATCAGCACTATTCAGCGTCAATAATGAAATTATACAATAAGTTAAGTGAAAGTATAAATATGAATATTAATTATGAATCCGATCATTAACCTTATTACCAGGCTTCAGTCTGTGCTGCTACAATGGTTTTCTTTTCTTTATTTATGGTAATATTTAAGAAAGAAAGAAAGAAAGGAAGAAAGGAAGAAAGGCGTAATTGCCTCTGTCCATGGTTCTGAATGTGGTTTTATATTTTTATCAGTTACAATATTGCCTGCATGTATGAAAAAAATATATAAAAATATATAATAATTATATTAATAGAAAATAATAAAGAAATTAGAATAAGAATCTTAGAAAGCTCCTTAAATCAACCTGTAAATTAAACACATTTTCATTGAATATGAAATGAAGTGATCCTATGTAAAGTGTTATTTTTATTCATAACATTAAAGTCAAGAAAAATAAAATTAAGAAATATTCAAATGACAAATCAATACTTTTTTTCATTTGGACATGAATAATAATAATAATAATAATAATAATAATATAATTATCATAATAATAATAATAATAATAATTGTTATAATTATTATAATTTAATAATTTAATTTACACACACACACACACACACACACACACACACACACACACACATACTTTACAATTATATCAAAATCATTCATAAGATATTTGATATTTGATAGAAAACATTTCGTTTGTATGAGGTTATGATGATGTGGTTCTCAACCATGTTAGCAACCTTTCAATTCTCATAGACTCTAAACCAACCAATTATACATTCTCTGTGAAAGAGTTTCAACTAATAGACTAAATGGTATGCTTTAATCTCCAATCTCCAGGAGATTTCCCTCTCAGCATTAGAAAGCATTGAATGAATCCTATAGAAACAGATGAAACACTGACCCTTGCGTCAATGCCTTCCTTGGGCAACCTCTGGCTAAAATAGCAGTGGCAACCTGAGTGGGCCAACATCTTCCTTCATTTTGTGTGGCACATTTTGTTCCATGGGTTGTTTCTAGCACTTTCTTTGGGATGGCTCTGGTTATAGCCTCTGAAACACCTCTCAGAATTGGACCAGAGATTTTGGATACCCTGTAAACACTAATGTCTTCCAGCTAGCATAGATCATAGCATTGGTAAAGTCACAGCATGCAACATTGATGCTGTTGATGCTGATGCATCTTGGGGTATTGGATTTGCCTTCTCAGATCTATGCTGTAAACATGTATTAACATGAAGGTGTCTTTTGTTCACTGTTATCCACATCTACCACTTCTGAAGGGCCCTCAGGGGTTGTTACATCATATATTTCCCCAAGATCATTCTTAACTGATTGCCAGCATGACATTGGTTTACCTCATAGGGCTATTCTGGAGGTGTGTTCATGATCACAAGAATCTTGGTAAGACCTCCTTGACACCCATGACCCTCAGTGCACTCTTCCGTAATAATATTATGGAAGAGTGCACTGAATAAGCAAGTGCTTAAACAAGTGCTTGAATAAGAGCTCCCCTCTACCATGACTATGCATGTTGATTAGTCCACTGCCTCATCTAAATGTTAAAATTAACCATAATACAGTTTAACAGTAATAATGTATGGTCTGTGAATGGTCCACCAGGCATAATGTACACCCTGATAGTAATTTTCTTTTGTCTTATTTTAGGAGCGTTTCTCATCCCATACACCCTCATGGCTATATTTGGAGGTGTACCACTCTTCTACATGGAGCTGGCTCTGGGACAGTTCCACCGCACAGGTGCCATCTCTCTATGGAAACACATTTGCCCAATTTTTAAAGGTAATACATACTTCCATTTTCCACACCTGAACCTAAGTCAGGCTGGCAAACCAAATGCTTTTCTTTGGGTTTTCTCAGGTATTGGTTTTGCCATCTGCATCATCGCACTGTACGTCTCGTTCTACTACAACACCATCATCGCGTGGGCATTGTTCTACTTCTACTCCTCGTTCAGCAGCACTCTGCCGTGGACAAACTGCGACAATGCATGGAACACAGAAAACTGCACCGACTACTTTGGCAAGGACAATGTGACATGGACTAACTACTCACGTTCACCGGCCGAGGAGTTTTACACGTAAGTGCATGTAAGTGGCAAAGAATGAGATGACACGCAAGATTCTGAGTCAGCTGAAGCTTTGTTTCTGTTCTTTATTAATCTGACGATTCAAATTCAATAAGACAAACACAAGCAACAAAGGGGGTTATTCCTAGTGGAGCACAAGATGTCCAGAGTTAATAAAAATAATTTTATACAGATGTCTGAAGTTACTTGTAATTCCAACAACAAATATAGGTGTGTATATTTCTGCTAAATGAAGACTTTATTAAGAAGAGAACCAGGTTGATAAGAACACATACGTAGGTTGGATTTGAGTTGCTGTTTCCACCTTGAAGTTGATTATTTTTCTGTATGAACATGCCGTAAATTATTTTATTCCTGTAATAAGACAATTATTAAATTGTTTTATTTATTAAAGGATGACACTAAATGTGTTGTTATGAAATGTCCAGTTACATTGTAGCAGTCAGGTATAAACAGAGAGGTATAATGGAGGAATGCAGAAAGGTATAGATGTTGGGAGTGAGTGCTGGTTCTGTGTGAGAGCAGGAGGAATGTGTTGCAGCTACACGAGGCAGATGGTTTGGAGGACGTCGGAGTGATCCGCTGGCAGCTGATGCTCTGCCTGTTCCTCATCTTCACTATCGTATATTTCAGCCTGTGGAAAGGAGTCAAAACTTCAGGCAAAGTAAGCACACATTTACACACATCAGATTCACATCTGCACCATATAGTAATTGATTAATGAATTAGAAATATGCCATAGCTCTCTTCCTCTCTCTCTCTCTCTCTCTCTCTCTCTCTCTCTTCCTCACTCGTTCTCTCTCAGGTGGTTTGGATCACAGCCACTCTTCCCTACGTGGTGTTGTTTATTTTGTTGATTCGAGGTGCAACATTACCTGGAGCCTGGAGGGGTGTCGTCTTCTACCTGCAGCCTAAATGGGAGAAACTTAAAGATACAAGTGTGAGTCTCTCTCTCTCTCTTTCATTCTCTCTCTCCTTCACTCTTGTTCTCTATCTATCTATCTATCTATCTATCTATCTATCTATCTATCTATCTATCTATCTATCTTTTTCTCACTTGGATATGAAGACAGTAAGTTTGTGACCAATTAGAAACACTATAAAACCATTACTGTTGAAGTCAGCTCAGTACGATGAATTCACAGATAAGGTCACAGTCTGATTTTAAAGACTACTGTTTGTTTTCAGCTGCAGGAAATGCAGATGAGGTGTGTGAATAAAGCGCGCCGCTAATCAGATGCGTAATTGGTTTTCATTTATAAAAGACTTTCATAGATTCATCACACACTGAGACACATATACTTTTTTCAGATGATCCACTGTCAGTTTTTCAATGTGATTTTTGTAATATATATTTTAAAGCACAAGACAAAAGGCAGTATTAGTTCAGAATTTATTTGAGTATTACAAATGCAACCATGGAGACAAACCTGGACTTTTGTTTGTGCAGAATAACAAAGTACACTTTGTTGTTTTTGAGAACAAAAACTATCTATATCTCTCTATATAATCCAAGGTTACATTGATGAACTGTAAATTGCAATCGGTTTTATGTGAATAAAATTCTCCTGTAAAGAAAATAAATAAATAAAAGCATGGCATCCTAAATATAAACAAATAAATAATTAAATTATTTGTTTCATGTACCTTACACCACAGTGAAAAGATTTTTTTTCATATCCCAGTTAGAAAGCTCGGGTCAAAGCACAGGGTCAGACAGGATACAGTGCCCGCTGAAGCAAATAGAGTTAAGGGGCTTGCTCAGGGGATCAACAGTGGCAACTTGGCGGTGCTGGGGCTCGAACCCTCGACCTTCTGATCAGGAGCCCGGTAACCCACAGCTTTAAGTGATTGAGTCAATAATTTGTATTTTACAAGAGTTAGTTTTAGCAGAGGAATCTGATTGGACGAGAACCATTAGACTGATAATGCTGATAATGGGCAGTAACAGCACTGGGTCTTTTAACTATATGTGTCACTCAACATTAATGATGATCTAACAATCATTAATTACACTAACTGTCGGTCACGGCATGGGTGAAAGTAGGTCTGTACGGTCAGAGGAGAGAGCAGCTGCCTGCCAAAACCCACATTCACAACCAGTCACAGAAACACTTTCAGCAAGAACACACATCTGATAACGTTATGTCATTTTAAACAACTCCTTAATAATTGCTTCCAAGACGTTCCAAATGGCCTTTTTTTTAAACCAAGTTACAAAGCTAAGTAGCTTCTAAAAGAAGACTGAATTTAAATCTCTCTCTAACCCCTGATTAAGGGCACTACTTGGTGTGGAATAAGGAATTGCACGCCTTACCTTGCGCAGTAGCTTTTCATTTTACACTCTTTGGGATTCAACCGAGCTGATATTCTAAAGCAGGATAAGTGGGAATATAAAGAGAATTACAAGATTTACAGTACAGACAACTACCTCCCTGGTTTATTCTTCTGACCTTTTGGTTACAAAGTACCAGTAAGAATTTAAAATTATTTTCACCCCTGCTGACCTGTCAGTCACGGTTAGTTAGTTCTACCAGTTGCGAAAGCATATGTGTTGGTAGAGCAGAATAACTGGTTAAATAAATAGACAAATCATAATTGTTGTATAAAAGCAATATCACACTCGAGGTTGTGCTGTTGTGCTGCATATCAGCACGGCTGTCATATCTTGAGTACTCAGGCTATGCCCTCATGCCTACGACCACATCCAGCACAACAGCACTCTCTGGTGTGATATTGCTTAATCATGTAAGAGGTATAGTATGCACGGGGGCATGCTAATACAGGAAACTAATCAGCCACAGAATAACAAAATCACTGCACAAAATGATGATTTAATCCTATGATTTAATGTAGTGAAGACAGACGGAGAGTTAATGAAGACACAAAGCAGGACTTGCCGATTATAGTGACAAAGGATATTTTACAAATAAATCATTTTTGAATCATAATGAATTATATTATTTTTTAAAACTTTGAATAAATAAATATGGTTGCTTTCCCCTTTACAGCAAACATATTACTTATGCATCCAATAATTGCAGCATTGTTTATGATGAAATTTACCACCACACTGCAGATGAGTGTGTATGTCTCACTGCTGACTTCTGAGTGTGCAGTTGTTGATGTTGACAGCATTGCATTGGACCTCCAGTCTGCTCAACATCACCCTCCAGCACACACTTTGCTTGTAGCGCTATAAGGAGTGTATGATGTTCTACCATAAGAATCGTATTCAGAATTCAGAAAAACCAAAGAACACAGAAATGACAATACTCAAGTGTAGAAACACAAAGTAATTAATCATGTGTGTGTGTGTGTGTGTGTGTGTGCTGCAGGTTTGGGTGGACGCAGCGGCTCAGATCTTCTTCTCCCTTGGACCGGGGTTTGGTGTTCTGCTCGCTTTATCCAGCTACAACCCGTTCAACAACAACTGCTACAGGTACAGAGAACTTCCTCACTCCTTTTCACAAATTGGAAACTACAGCTTGTCCTTAATTGCATAATCTTCTCTTCATCTTGTTAATTTCCTGGATATTTCTTTGGAAATATATACACATATATACAAACTAATTTTTTAGTTTTTAGTTGAGATGAAGGTGATGATGGAACATCAAACTGAATAGCTCTGTAATAGGGCACGTATGTGAGTGTGTGTGTGTGCGTGTGTGTGTGTGTGTGTGTGTGTGTGTGTGTGTGTGTGTGTGTGTGTGTGTGCACGCTTATTGGGTCTGGTTTCAATTGGGGCTGAGAAAGAAGGCGAAGAACGGGGTGGAGCAGGAAGAGGAGACACGTCTCGATCCTTGGCGTCTGAAAGAACTGAGGCATGGTTTCTAATTAAAGCTGATTAACTTAGCAGGGTTGTACAGAATGTATACAGTGCAGCATACCAGAGTGTATACTGGTGTAATAGTAATGATGTTAGGGTTTACCACCACACCGCCGCTGCACAACTGAAAGATATTATATCATCTGTGTCTTTCTTTCTCGGCAGAGACGCCATCGTGACGAGTTTGGTAAACTGCTTCACCAGCTTCATGTCTGGTTTTGTGATTTTTACTGTTCTGGGCTACATGGCCGAGCAGAGACACGTTACTGTGGAAGATGTAGCCAGAAACAAGGGTAAGAACACACACATCTCATGCTGAGGATTTATGTATCAGTCATTTTCCATCAACAATTTTTTTTTTGCTTAAAACACAACACAAAGACAACACACACTCTACATTAAGAAAACACAGATAATCATGTTCTACATATGCATCACATAAATCACAAAAAGTTCATTGTACTTCCTTTTTGACCCATTATAGGCCCGAGTCTACTGTTCATCACTTACCCAGAAGCCATTGCCAATATGATGGGCTCTACATTTTTCTCCATCATCTTCTTTGCGATGATAATCACGCTGGGTTTGGACAGCACGGTGTGTTTATAGACACACACATACAGTGGTGTGAAAAACTATTTGCCCCCCTCCTGATTTCTTATTCTTTTGCATGTTTGTCACACAAA
>JAQMYI010000014.1:3349087-3359347 GCA_030014275.1 Clariallabes melas | reverse complement strand
TCAGAAACATTTTGTGTGACAAACATGCAAAAGAATAAGAAATCAGGAGGGGGCAAATAGTTTTTCACACCACTGTACATCATGACCTCTCTGGTGATCTCAGATCAATCAAAACTATTATTTCATGACCAGAATCCTGTGGCAACAGTCCAAGAAGGATGTTATTTGGATACTGATTTTCACATGTCGAATGCTTTGAAAACTTAAATGTCCAAAATGACACACTGTCCCACTTTCCTGAACTCTACTCTGTGTGGTAGATGTGATAAACTGCTCTGCACAAATAGAAATAGGTTTGGAGTTCAGGGCTCGAGGTCTCTAGAGTTACACATTACATTCACAGAGAGAGAGGAAGTTCATCATCAGTTCCTGTAGCTTAACAGAACCACACGGGTCATGAAGACACAGCAGAAGGGGCATATTTTCTCATTATTTTGCACAGGGTTTTGATTAGTTAAATTTTTCTAATTTTTCTTTTGTAAATCTATTTTATGCCAATGTCTGATTATTTATTAATTGTTATTTTCATTTATAAATTCTAGTAAATTCTATTAGAATTTAAGGGGCATTGTAAGGTATTATTATACTGTAAGCTTTGATTCCTGTGACCTGATAACAGACCCCTCCCTGTGTTTCCTGACTCCTTATGTGGTAACACCTTCTACAGTACAGTATATCCTGTATATATCCAGAGGAATATACATCCAAACAGCTCTTGTCCGCTAGAACCCTTTTGTTTAACCAGGAGAATGCTAATGTATTTCCTCTCACCTGTCTGTCTCTATGACTGACATGTTAATGATGTTCAGGACACAGTACCACTTTTCTTTGATGAGAATAAACAGATCTTCTGACCTCATCCCTGTGTGTGTGTGTGCGTTTGTCTCTCCTGGTTTGGTAAGTGTATTAGGGTACGGCGGATGCAACAAGCAATAACTCCTCTTCTTTTTAAACCTAACACTAATGAAATGCACATGATGCGTATAATGCGTGTCGGGCACATGGACAGAACACACGGGAAGCAGGTGTCAACTTCTCAACAACTGTTTTTTAATGAAAGCTTCGGTTTAGAAATAAAGTATGCAGTTATTTGAGAAGTATGCAACATGCAGTGAAGACATAGGTTGAAGGAGTACAGGTGACGGTCGCGGTCGTGTGGGTCGATCCTTAGCAGGCGTGGTATCAGCAGAGGTGCACAGACATGTGTAGAACAGATGAGACCACCGGTGCAGGCATGCATGCAGACAGCAGGCAGGTTCTCCAGGACTCAGAAGCACTCGAGTCTAAGGGAACAGGAGATGCTTGTAAGTTCATCTTTCTTTAAGCTCTACTCACCGGGAACAGACGAGGGAGCATCTTCCACGGACCTGCCCCCTTGTTACCGGGGTGCTTATGCTGTGTGCGCAGTGTGTGTGCGTGCGAGAAACACTGAGTGGCCCGCCGTCACAGAGTTATATAAGTTATAATCAAGTTTGATTCTGTGTGTAAAACCAGAGTTTTTGGAAGTTTGGTGCACTCAGACATGTGTCAGTGTCTTGCCAAGATGAAAGGTGATTGGCAATGACCAAAGAGACAAAGTTGTTGCTTCTCTCAGTCTGGGAAATAAGAGAACACCATTTCAAGCAATTTGAACTTCAGCATTTTACAGTTAAAGAGAACTTTTTGCAAATGGACAGTCTTCAAGATCTTCCCAGGAGTGTGCATAACAGTAAACTCACATTATCTGAAACATAAAGGAAAACAAGAGCCACATCATGTAACCTAAAGTTCTGTCTAAGCACATTAAATGTTTATGTACAGTCAGGACAAGCGATTGTGTGGCTTTCATAGAAGAGTGACTAAGAAAAAGCTCATTCACTCTAAAAAAAGACTTTAAAATTTATACCTGAATAAACCAGCAACATTCCTGAACAATATCCTTTGGACTGTTGCCATATTTCACAAAACCCAGCACAGCATATCACCACCTCATAATAACACCTATCAAGCATGGTGGTGGAGAGCTGATGAATTAGGCTTGTTTTGCTGATACAAGACCTGGGAAACTTCATTCATGCAGTCATTGAGACGATTAACTTTGTGACAAATTTGAGGCCACCTGTCTAGCAGCTTAAGCTGAAAGACTAATAAACTCCTACAGAAAACACTCTATGGCGTACTGAATAATTAGGGCCGACTTATTTTTTCAAATCTTGATGATTTTTTCCTTTATTGAATGTAGTTTACGAAAAATGATCAACTAAAATTGTTTGGTCGTCATCACCTGAGGTTATTTGTTAGTTTCTAGAAGTTGGTGAGGACTGCACAAATGTCCTTTAAGCCCTGAAAAATACAACAACTGAGAATTGAAGCAGAGGATTTATGTGATATTTTGTCTCCCATGACTGTACATTGCTTTTATGTAACTTTACCAGGCTTTACTATATCAACAACTAAATTTGCTTAAACATAGTCCATAATACAATTACATCATACAAACATCCGTCCTGTTGTCCACGTGTTTTCTCACTCACCTTCTTGTCGCCTCACTTGTCTGCCTCACAGTTCTGTTCTTTAAGCTGCTGCACTGTCATGCATTGCGTACAGTGGTAAACTCCATGCACATACAGGCGGGAATTGAAACCGGACCCTGGAGGTGCACAAATAAATGTTTTGTCATTAACTACGATAACTGCACTCTACAGTTTGCTGTGGTTAAAATGAGCATGCTGTTAGGACTTTATTTCAAATATTAATGTTTCTATCCAGAAGGTTTTTGCAGGATGGCTTTATAAACAACATCTAATGCTGAAAACAAGTGGCTATCGCCACTAATGATCCCGGATTTCTCCCGGCGCTATAAAACACACCGGGGAGTGTAGCTCGGGGTCTGACTGTTGGGAAGCTGGACTTTGCAACGCGGTGGATTTTATTTATGTCCGTGAGAGGACAGGGTGTGAAAGAGCTCGCGGCACCTTCACTTCTGCATCGAGGCAGCCTTCGCATCCCTGCCGCCGAAGTGGAAAAGGCCGCAGAGCGCCGTTAACCCTTTCCTTCCCCATTTTTCTAAATAAATTACCCTTTTACTTAGGGTTGAACCCGTTACACAGGGCTAGTAGTATCTACAGATACAGATACACACTCAGGTATCGGATCAGTACTCGGTATCGGCCGATACCCTGAGCCCAAGTATCGGAATCGGTATCGGGAGGGGAAAATGGTATCGGAACATCTCTAGTATAAAGTGCAAATGACTCACTTTTGGTTCATTATCCCACTTCTGTTGCCACTGTTGTTTTGCCTTTCTCTAGTGTCTTAAACTATACCTTTTCCCTCTGACTTTGACAATTTCATATTGACCTCAACATATTTGGTTGCTTCTTTTGTCAGCTTGTCCACGCTCTCATTTCGTTGGATGCACAAATGGCTCGGCACCTACAGGAAAGAGATGTTTTTTCCTTGTCTAATTATGCTTGAGTTACCTAACAAGATTTCATACACCAGATCCTGGTGGCTTCACTAATAACTAATGTTTGCAAGTGCTGCTGCTGAGTCACTATAGATTAATTGTATTTCGGTGACTAAACTCCTCGACCCATTCAAATGCCATCAATAATGCATACAGCTCCACAGTAAAGTACACTCACAGTACTCGTTCTCTTGCTACTCCATTTGTAACTGGGTACAGTGACTCCAGCTCCAGTTTTTTCTGATTCCTGGTCCTTAGACCCATCAGTTAAAAATGGAACACTATCTTTATATTCTGTTCTTTACAGTGGGGCAAAAAAGTATTTAGTCAGCCACCAATTGTGCAAGTTGTACAGTACCACTTAAAAAATGAGAAAGGCCTGTCATTTTCATCATAGATATACCTCAACTATGAGAGACAAAATGAAAAAAAAAAAAAAAAAAACGAAAATCACACTGTAGGACTTTTAAAGAATTTATTCGCAAATTATGGTGGAAAATAAGTATTTGTTCAATAAGAAAATTTTATTTCAATACTTTGTTATATACTCTTGTTGGCAATGACAGAGGTCAAACGTTTTCTGTAAGCCTTCACACTTTTGCTGGTATTTTGGTCCATTCCTCCATGCAGATCTCCTCTAGAGCAGTAATGTTTTGGGGCTGTCGCTGGGCAACACGGACTTTTAACTGCCTCCAAAGATTTTCTATGGGGTTGAGATCTGGAGACTGGCTAGGACACTCCAGGACCTTGAAATATTCCTTATGAATCCACTCCTTTGTTGCTTGGGCGGTGTGTTCGGGATCATTGTCATGATGAAAGACCCAGCCATGTTTCATCTTCAATGCCCTTGCTGATGGAAAAAGGTTTTCAGTCAAACGGTTCCTTTACCTTACACTTTTCCCTTTGCAGAAAAACAGCCCCAAAGAGCATGATGTTTCCACCCCCATGCTTCACAGTAAGTATGGTGTTCTTTGGATGGAATTCAGCATTCTTTCTCCTCCAAACACAAAGTTCTATTTTGGTTTCATTGGACATTCTTCCAATCCTCTTTTGGATCATCCAAATGCTCTCCAGCAAACTTCGGACTGGCCTGGACATGTACTGGCTTAAGCAGGGGGAAACATCTGGCACTGCAGGAACTGAGTCCCTGGCAGCGCAGTGTGTTACTGATTGGTGGCTGACAAAATTCTTTTTTGCCCCACTGTATATATACAGTATACATTAGCTAGGTCAGTTGTCTCATCAACATGTTTGACCATAATAATAATTTCAAACCAACTTTTGGTGTTTCTAATGTCCAGGGGGATCTACAGTAACAGACCACACTACAGTTGTGTCATGTCTTTACCATGTGTAGTAAATTATATTATGCATCTATAATATACTGTACATTATGCGTTTACTTCATCAACATAGATAAGAATAAAAAATAAAATACTAAATGAATGAAAAACATGGTACTGGTGTGTGAGAAAATGGGAAAGTTATTTGTGCAGAAGTAATGTTTAGAGAAATATAAAGATGAGAACTATACTGTAGTAATATGATAGTCTTAACAACAACTTCATTGAATGACTAACATTACTGATAAAGTGATTAATAATAACATTAGTAATAATAATAGTAATAATATTCATTCATTCATCTTCTATACCGCTTTATCCTGTATTCAGGGTCGCGGGGGGCCTGGAATTCAGGGTCGCGGGGGGCCTGGAGCCTATCCCAGGAAACTTCGGGCACGAGGCAGGGTACACGCTGGACAGCGTGCCAATCAATAGTAATAATAATTTATTGAAAAATTGATTAAGTAAGAAAAATAGGAAAAACACATTTGAGACTTAATCCTGAAAACAAAATGGAATTTTAATCAGACAAGATGTAATTACAGCAGAAAGAAAGTTCTTATATTAATCCATTGGAATGTTTTGAGATATTTTCTGGCCGGTTCAGATTTTTTGTTGCTAACTTTTTGGGGTTTTGCATTTATTTATTTTTTTGGTTCCATAGTGTTAAAATGTGGCTGTTGCTAAAATAAATTAAGAAAAAAAAAATAATTTAGCTTTTTCTCAACCCAACGTGTACATAGTGATTTTTTCAGGTAAGTTTTTTGGGTTAAATGATGGAAGTTAGAACCACACACAAAGAGGCTTGACATTTTGCCACTGGATGGAGTGCCGGTCACAAGCCCGGATAAAATGGGCCACGAAGGGCATCAGACGTAAAAGGAAAAGGTCGGGGTGTGTGCGCAAGTGTGCGTGAATGTGCAAATGTACAATGTCCATGAATGTCCGGGGTATGTGCAAATATTTGTGAAAGGTCATATTTAACCATTGACCTTGAACTGTCAAAATTTGCTATATTCTTTTTGACCTTAATAAATGAAACCATTTTTTATAAGCAGTATTTTGTATTTATTTAAGTTATTTTTGTGTGATATTAAAATTTGTTTGATGATCTGAATCATTTCTGTGTGACAAATATGCATAAAATAAACAATCAAGGAAAGACTTTTTCACCATATGTGTGTGCAGGTTAACACCCGTCATATACTTTATAAAAGTTTATCATCACAAAATATGAGGAGTCGGTTTATGAATGGTCTCTTCATTGTTCTATATATCTTGTCAAGAGCAGGTGAGTAGAGGTTCAACCCAGCATTTCTTTTAGTAAATAATCTTAAACTCATTATTATAAAATGTTATTTTATCCTACACATGTTAACAATGATGCCATATTTGGGTTAATTTTTATTTCAGAATAGCAGGATAAAGATGTGCAAGGAAAGGAATCTTCAGTGAAATCCTGCACTTCATGATTTTTTATGCTGTAAGAGGTTTGAATGTAGTTTTAGTGCTCTGTAGGAAATTCTCAAAACCATCCGTGAATACTCTCTGGCCTGACTAACAGGTTTTCAAACTACTTATCATAGATGATGTATCTGATCTGTGGACCAATGAAAATGCTTTTGTTAATCTTGGCAGCAGTAATTCTTGGAAACTTCTGTCTCAGATAACCAAAACCTTCACCTTCCTTATTTATCGCTTTCACAAAACATTTCATCAGTCTGAGTTTTATGTGAGCTGGCAGGGTGGCTTAGTGGTTAGTGCTGTCGGGGTCTGTGTGTGTGGAGTTTGCATGTTCTCTCTATGTTTGGTGGGTTTCCCCCGGGTCCTCCGGTTTCCTTCCACAGTGAAAAGACACTAAATGGCTAAATGGCAAGGCTAAATGGCGCCCCGTCCAGAATGTACAGTACCTTGCCTCATGCCCCAATTCTCCTGGGATAGCCTCCATGCCCCCACATGACCAACCAATTGGAGAGCACACACATACACACACTCATTCACACACTACAGGAAATTTGGGAATGCCAATTAGCCTAATCTCCATGTCTTTGGACTGTGGGAGGAAACTGGGGTAACCAGATGAAACCCACCAAACACGGGCAGAACATACAAACCTTATGCACACAGAGACGGGAATCGAACTTGGCCGGGAATAGAACCCGGACCCTGGAGATGCAAGGTGACAGTGCTAACCATGAAGATTCCACGTAAGGATGGGCAACCATGATCGATGTAAACTACAGAGGAAGGCAAAAAGGACAACATTTGATGGTTAGTAGTTCTAGGATGTGTGCAGGAGAATGAGAGGAACAATGCTCAAGTACCGTGTTCTGTCCATGCAGTGCACCGAGAAGGACTCGGACGGCTGGATGGCATTGTCTGGTACCGCTGGGTTCAGCCATTTTTCAGTGAAGAAGAGGAGATTGCAGTCCCTAATGTGTCTCTGGGACTTTACTCTTGCCCTGATGTCATCAAGATTGTTCTCCAGTGACTGGACGCTGGAGAGCAGGATCCTATGCAGAGGTGTGCGGTGTGCATGAGCTCTCAGCCTGTTCCTGACGCCGACTTGTTTCCCCCGGGGTTGCCACTTCAGGTCGCGTACTTTGTTCTCCCTCAGTACCTCACTCGGCCAGCTCGAATCCGGGGTTAAAAACGTCGAATTGTGAGTACATTCTAAACCAATAGAAATAAGAGAGATGACAATCGAGAAAACGAGAAAACAAAGCGAAATCTGCAACATGGAAACCATGAAACAAAACAGGAAATAATTGAGGCAGAAAACACAATAATTCAGCGCTAAAGCACCGTACTCCACATGCTTAAGTGCAGGAGTAATGAGAGAGAACTGGGGATGAGCGCATGGGGAAAGTGACAGCGTGGGAACATAAAATGACAGGTGGTGGAGCGGCTGTGAAAAATGACAAATACAAATAAATCTTCTCAGTGATTTGAGAAGCCTAGTGTAGAGTGTACTGACTGGCACACGTCATCCGAACTTCTTTTATCACCGGTGCTATCAGTGTCCATTAGATCCGCTTTAGCATAGTCATCTTTTACTCAAGTGAAGAGTCTGGTCTGGTCACTCTTAAAGCTTCATTAAACTACTAAAAGCATAAAAATGAACATTTTAGTGCATGTGAAGTAAATTAACGTATTTAGAGGAATTTGCACAGGAGAGACGAGTAGCACGACTGCTCAGTCCGCCATGTTGCCGCTCAGCCTCCGTGGATCTGGAAGTTTTAATGCTGCCATTAGTAAACTTTAGTAAACTTTATTGTACTAATACAAAAGTTCACTCGCTATTACATCTACAGGTTAATTCACCATAGATGTACAGTATATAGTTTATAAAACATTACATACAGAAGAGCCATCAGGAAAACATTTATTTATTAAGCCACTTATTGAAAGTGGTACTTGTGATTCATTTTAATAACCAAAGGCATTTTGCTCTTGTAGAACAATGTACAACCTCATACAGTATACAGTATAAAGAAATATATATAGAGAAAGAATATAGAGGGTATCTGACACAACAACAGAATCAAGCGGGATGAGGAGAGCGACCACAAACTTCTACACTCAGCTCTATAGTGCAGAGGCCCGTGACCTATCCTGCACAGAGGAACTACTCACAGATTTTCCAAAACTATCTCTGGAGCAAGGTACAGTGCTGGACGCAGAACTCGAGCTGCAAGAAATAACTGATGATGTTCAGCAGCCTGCAACATGATGCTCACCAGGAATAGATGGACTGCTCAGTGAATTTTATAAACACTTCTGGAAACTCATATGCGCTGATCTGTATAAGGTATTTAAATGTGCTTTTAACTGTGGGAAGCTACCAGTGAGTTGTACATGGACTGTTTCAACACTGAGCCCAAAAAAAGGAGACTTGGCAAAATTGATGAACTGGAGAGCAGTGTCACTACTATGCAGTGACTACAAAATTCTTTCAGAATGCTTTGCAAACAGACTGAAACAGTGCATGCACTCTGTAGTCCACAACAATCAAGCCTACTGCATACCTCACCGCACCATAATATACAACCTGTTACTAATGAGAGACTTAATTTATCTTTGCAAAACAAAATCGTATGAAATAGGTCTCTTATCAAGAGACCAAGAAAAAAACTTTAGACGGAGTTGACCATGAATATCTTTTTCAGACACTAGAATCCTTTGATATAGGATTTTTTAAAATTGTGGTTAAAAAATGTTAAATTTGACACTTAAAACAGGAGGTGATCTTAGCTGACCTTTTCCAATGAAACGGGAAATTAGACAGGGCTGACTGGACAACTCTATAGCCTCGCTATAGAACCATTGCTGGGCAATGAGCAAGAGCTGAGCTACAGGGTTTTCACGTCAGAGGGTCACAGGAGAGACTTGCTCTGTCACCATATGCTGACGATGTGGCCGTTGATATAAAAAAACAAGGTGATGTTTAAAGTCGCTGTTTCTTTACAATTCTACAGGTGGCGCACTCTGAACTACTCCCACATTGGCATCCCGTGTGGTACAGGTTGGAGAGAATTATTGGCCAAGATTGTTTAAAAATAATAATTATGGCAGATGACAGAGGTTTGTGCGGCTCAGTTAAATGTAAAACTCTTTGTATTCGTAAATATTAAACTCTTGATACAAAGATCATGATTTAAACATCAACAACTGATTAAGTAATTGTAATATACAGTTGAAACCAGATATTTATATACAAAAATAAATTTTTCTACCTCGCTCGATTGACGTTTAACAAATGGAAAAAATATATTAATATTTATTGATCTGAAACAGATAAAAGTTTACTCTTAAAAATTATCAGCCGACCAGCCTGTGGGTGTATTGATTAATTTTCCCATTACGGCATGTCTCTTACCCCACAGCAGTTCACCCAGAACTACAATTGACTTTTATTATTATTATTATTATTATTATTATTAATAATATCTCCTCATAAATTCAAAAACACAAGCGTATCTGTCCATCACTCCTTCCTGTACTGTACATACTGGTCTTTGGTGTCATCTTTCCAGATGCCTATGCATTCTGTAAAAACTTCTGGCACGATACTGACAGATTTAGAATAACGTCTCAAATGTCTATGTGTATAGATGCACGTGTACTATATATACAGTATACACCTTCAGAAGTAAAACTGATCCTATCAGACGTTTCCAAAGCATGACATGTTTCATGCTGCTGACCTCAGCAGCAGATCCTTTACTGTAACTCCAGAAAGCTGTGAGGTCGAGCCTCGCCTTACTGTACATTTACATTTACATTTAGGCATTTGGCAGATGCTCTTATCCAGAGCGACTTACAAAACGTGCTTGAAAGTTTACATCACTGGATACATACTTACACTGGGTTAACTAGGTTAATAACTGAGTGCCATTAGTCCAACACAACTGGGAAGAGGGATTTTTTGTGTGTGTGTGTGGGGGGGGGGGGGGGGGGGGGGGGTTT
>JAQMYI010000014.1:3306847-3317225 GCA_030014275.1 Clariallabes melas | reverse complement strand
GTGACAAACATGCAAAAGAATAAGAAATCAGGAGGGGGGCAAATAGTTTTTCACACCACTGTATATATATATATAACAACCACTGTTTATCTAACAGCAATATGTAATCAAAATCTAGTATGTACCTGAAAATAACGCCGCATACGTAGTGATTCTTATAATAATAATAATAATAATAATAATAACAACGTATTTTATATACGTTATAAACGCTTCTAACTGGTGCACCTCACAATTATTTCCGGGTAGAAAATGTTTTGATTTAGCCTTTTGATGGCACAAGTGTGTTAATAATATAACATGCGGAATCTGAACTGATCAGAATATTTACTTGTGGATATGTGGTTAATACAACACCAGCAAAATGCTTGAATTGAAATTAAGCACAACATTTACTTAAAAAAAAATTCAAGCAGCTGACATCCAACGAATGAGAAGTCATACCGCCACCTAGTGGACCGAAATGTTGATTTGGTTCTTATATTCGGTTTTCTTTAGCCATCTGGTGTAACTTAAAAAGTAATCAGTATTCTGTATTTTATTTGTATTTCTACCTGTAACAAGCTTCGGATTTGAATTTAACAAGCACATTAATAAGTCTGAATTTACTGTAAGCACAAACACAAATTCACAGTAGAAATTCAAGCCCCGGAAGTCTAATCAACCAATCAGAGCGCAGAAAGCAGCGTGTGTCGGAATACAGGTGGGATAAAAGCCCCCAGTATGTAGCCTACCTTTGTGTGTGTTACAAAATATTCCGGATAGAAACACATTTGTTTTCAGATAAACCTCTGCTGTCTCCTTGTGTAAAACAAATGTTTTAAAGTCCCATACTTTAAGTAAACATATTAACATATTAAAGCATAAATATAAGAAACATTTACATAATTAGAAGATGTGTCCAATTTTGCACACACCCAAACACTATACAACCCACTACATAGATTTAACTAAGCAAACAGTTAAATAGTTTTTGTTTGGCTGGGCAGTATATAAAATACTGCTGCCTACGACCGCATCACACCTGTGATGATAATCAGCACAATATCACTCCCTCTTGTAAGGAGTTTAAATAGCTCCTTATTGCCTGTTTAGTGCACTAAGTAGGCCTTTTGGTTCACATGAGGATTTCAGTAAATGCTGCTTTAATTGTCATTTACAGAGTGTGCCACCAAAATAGTGATGCAGTGTGTGTTCTGACACCTTTCTATTGAAACCAGCATTAACCTTTTTACAAATTTGCGCTACCATAGCTCTCCTATTAGATAGGAGTACACCAAGCAGCCTTTACTCCTCATATGCGTCAGTGAGCCTAGGCCACTGTCCTTATTTGAACTACTTTTGGTATGTTCTTACCCTTGCAGACCAGGAACATCCCACAAGAGTTTTGGGGTTGTTCTGACCCAGTCATCTAGCCATCACAATTTGATTCTTGTCAAATTAGCTAGAATAATCTTGTTACAGCTGGAGGTGGGTGGGCTACATTAGGCATGAAGTGAACCTTTTTTCTGAAGTTGGTGTGTTGGGAGTTGAAAAAATAGGCAAGCATAAGGATTTGAGAGACTTTGACAAATTGTAATGGCTAGACAACTGGGTAGAGCAACTCCAAAACTGCAGGTCTTGTGGAATGTTCCCAGGGTGAAGTGGACAAGAACTCCCCAAAGTTCAAGGTCCAAGGAAGGAAACGCGTTGAACTGGCCAAGGCCCTGTTGCATGCTGCCCCTTGTAGTGTGATCTGATTAAAGAGCTACTGTAGCTCAAATTGGTGAAAAGGTTAATGCTTGTAAAAAAAAAAATAAATAAAAAAAAAAAAGTGTCAAAATGCACAGTGAATTACTTTTTTCTTGGCAAAAGGGGGAACCACGCAATGTTAGGTGAGTGGTCATAACGTTATGGCTGATCAGCGTATGATGACTGTAAACCTGCACATACAAAATCATACACTTACTGCATCCTACTGGTTAATTTGGGCTTGAACAGTACCATGTAAATTTACAATCAATTAGTACTCCCAGTGATTAAATGGAGGGTTCATACCTTTTTCCAGTCTTTTCTAATAATAATAATTATTATAAAACAACTTTGCTTATATAACAATAATTGTTTAGCAAGATGTTAATATATTTATTTAAAATGCAGCTCGCTCTACCCACCCACACACACACTGAATATTTTGCCGTATACCACACTTTGTGTTAGATTACCCTGTATTGGATTATACCTTGTACGTGCAGTGTATAGAATAAGATAAGTCAAAACTGTAACATTAATTATATACACAACTGTATAAAGATATCAACAACTTTTATTCCCACAAGTAAGTTACATACAGTTGGGAAACATTTACAAAATGAAGCTAAATGTAGAGAAAAGTTAAAATATGTCATATGTAGATATTTAAGGGTCAAAGTACCAGACTAATTAATAAAACAGAGGTATATACATGAGTGCTCTATTTATACTATGTAATGTCCTTAAAATGTTATTTACTACATATTAGTGTAAGATTACAATATTTATTAAAATTACATTCATAATACAAAATGTTTATTATATTTATGCTTTAATGTGTTTACAGTACCTAAAATCTTAGATTTAATTGTCTATGTCTTCTTGTGTAAACACAGACTTTACACAAGAAGACAGAACAAATATATACGACAAACGTGTTTCTACCCGGAATACTTTGTAAGACGCACACAGGTAGGATACTCGACAGACCTTTTATCCCACCCGTTTTCCGCTTTCTGCGCTTTGATTGGCTGATTAGACTTCCGCGGCCGGGGATGTTTACTGTGAACCTTAGTGTTTTTGTGCTTACAGAAAATGTAAACTAGGTTTATTACAGGGAGAAATACTTGTAAAAAGCAGAATACAGCTACCTTTTTAAATTAATTCCTCGATGAAAAGAATATAGCTAAAGAAAACAGAATATAAGAAAGAAATGTATGAATGTATTTAATAGTAAAATGCGATCCACAGTTCAGTCCACTAGGTGGCGATATTAATCAATATTTTACTGTTTGTTGTTCGGATTTCGAATGTTAGGCTTTTAACACACGCGTGTCTTCAAAAATCTAATAAAAACAGTGTCTACCAGGAAGAATGTGTGAGGTGCACTAGTTAGAGGCGTTTATATCATGTATAAAAATCTTTTTTAATGATGTAAGATAAAACAAACCCCCCTCATGGCGTGTCCTGACTCCACTTCCTATGGCCTGAATCCAGATGAATCTACATCCACACGGCTCTAGTCCACTGGAACACTTATGTTTAAACCTGAAAATGCAAATGAATTCCCAGTCGTCTGGTCTCCTTATGACTGACATGTTAATGATTAGTTCTTTTGATGTTTGGGCCTGTATGTGACACGGCATCTGGTCTAATGCTTAAATACGCTCTCGTTGCAGAGAATAAACAGAGCTCTTCAGACATCATGCCTGTGTGTGTGTGTGTGTGTGTGTTGTCTCTCAGGGACCGGATTGCAATAACTCTTGTTCTTTTAATTCATCTTAAACTTATTTCGGACACTCTTCTTTTAAACCTAAGTGTAAAAGAAGTATCCCACCTGGACACATGGACATTGACCTCAGTGTTTATTACTGTAGAATATATACAAATATAGTGATATAGAATATATATTTTTATAAAAGTTCTAAACATTCGGAATGTCTCCACCATCATTTATAAACACTTGTTTTTACACAGGAAGACAACGTAGAGCAACAACTAAAAAGGCCTGGGGAGAGGATGAGATGGTGGACGAGATCAGTAGAACTTTCACAGGCTCTTCAACTTGTTTTCTTACAACCTCCTAATTGCCATTTGATAAACTTTTCATTTTACTCAATTTTCTCTTGTTACACGAGTTGATTATGGCAGGAACTAGTAATGACCGCGGATATTCATTAGTTGCTCTTATACAAACGTGTGAGAAAGACATTGAATGGATGGACGAGGATGAGGAAATGAGTAAAAAAAAAAATTAATACAGATACACACCTTTAATCACACTCCACTCAAAAGCCCAAACACAAAGAAGGTAAAGAAGTCTTCTGCGCTGAAAGAAGATATTTTTATTATTGTCGTTCTTAATGCCACCCAGAGCCTTACATGTGAATTCGATTCCCAAAGCGAGTATGTCCAAGATTTCAAGTAGCAGCTTTAGGAAAACACAGAAGTGGTTGTCAGCATTAAAGAATCGGGTGACGAGAACACGCTAGCTTTGAAAGGAATAACGGAGAACATTTCTATCTTAAAGAAGCAGGTGGACATGTTACAGAAAGAGACCACGGCGCTGCGGGGATCGTAGAGCAGGAAAGATTCAAGCGGAAATGGTCACTTTGGCTGAAAAACCCGGAGAAAACACTAGAGAAGAAGTGAAAGATTTTCATTTCCATCTTGTCCACCATTCAACCAAACAACTTCAAAACGTGATAGACATTGTACATAGACTGGGTCAGAAAGTGAAAGCCAAAACTCCCAGACAAATCATCCAGTTTTCCATGAGAAATACACGGGAATCAGTTTGGAAAATGTCTGAAAATGCCCAGATTTGCAACAATCTCAGAATTAGTTTTAGAGAAGACTTTTGTAAGGCAGCCCACAAAGCCCATGCTCGTCCTGGTCATAAGTTGAGGAGGTGAGGAAGAGAGGACTCAAATCTGCGGGACGGCTATGCTACTATCTATCATCACTGTGTGGATAGATTGCTGGACATGTGGATGTTTCTATTTCGTAAGCAATACTTGCTTTGTATATAGTTATTGACTATTTATTGAACACTGTATTGATATTTCTTGAAGGTTATTAGGTTTACTGTAGTCCTGCGAAAAGTTTGTTGGCTGACTTAGATTATATAGTAAGTTGCATTCTTTATCGTTACATGTTAGAGGGTTAAGGGATAACACAAAACGTGAAGCAATATTTCTGTTTTTGTAAGGAGCAACCTAGAGTTTGCTTTCTGAATGTGTGTGTATGTAACATTTATTTATATATTAATATTCAGATTATTCACGTGTTATTCATGTGTTTTGATTTCTGTGATCTGACACTGGACCCCAACACAGCTGATGGAACAGACTGGTGACGTACAGTGATAGAGAGCAGCCGTACTCAGATCATCCAGAGAAATTTGACTCCTATTTGCAGGTGTTGAGTAAGGAGTGTGTGTGTAGACTGTGTTACTGTGAGGTGGAGTGGAGCAGTGAGGGATATGTGGACACATCATCTCATATAAGGACATCAGCAGGAAAGGACGCGGTGATGAGTGTCGGTTTGGAGGCAACAATCAGTCCTGGAGTCTGCAGTGTTCTCCTTCTTCTCTCTCTTTTTATCACAACAACATTAAGACAGAGCTCAGAGCTCGTTCATCCTCCAGAATAGGAGTGTATGTGGAACTCTGTCCTTCTACAGCGTCTCTGATGAATCTCCTCCACATTCAGAGGAGTCCCACACCACATTCACTCAGCCTCTGTGCGCTGGGTTCTTGCTCAACAATAATGGAGCATCTGTGAGATTATGTTTATTTGCTCAAGGTTCCTTCTTTATTCCCCCTTTTAAGCTTCCTTAAATAAAGGTTTAATATAAATTGTTCATTACTACTGGTCTCTACTTTCCTCTGCCTCATTTGGATGTTGCAATTGTGTAATCTGTTAGAATATTATTATTTTCTGAATATAAGTTTTTTATTCCAAATACACTAAAATTGTATTCGCCCTAAATGTTTTTTGTACAGTGTGCTCACAGGAGATCACCATTATGGTAATAAATTTCATTACATATATTGACAAAGTTCACAGGTTTCATTCAGTGACTTGTGTATACATGTTTTTCTTAATGTGTGTTGTGCTGCATTGTGGATTAATGGGGAAGTGCACACTGGTCAGGGTAAGTATGGAAGAGATCTAACATACAGAGAAAAATAGTTGTGAACTCTTTATGTGTTAAGTTTGTGTTCCATGCCAATAACAACGCTGGTTTTTATAACAAGCATATAATGTTTTGGCTCGTCATTTAACCCTGTTGTATTATATATGCTTACAGTATGCCCATGTTTAATTGAATAAACACATTGCATTATACAGGGTAGCAATGGTAGAAACTAGCTAGTTTAACTACTGATATAATTAAAGACGCTAATAATGTGGCTCAACTGAAGTGAAAACAGCACTAAAATTAATGTAACATTCAGAATAAACATTTTGAATAAAAAACCTGAGAAAAAGAAAGTGACAGTGAGAAGATGTGAAAGCCCTATGAAATCAGCACTATGTCATAACTCTGATAATGCAGATGTTTTAATAGTGCTGATGTCATGTGGGGCCCTAGTGTTCTTCTAAGGAGTACTAGGCTCCAAGACCTATGACATCAGCCTTATTACAGCATTGTGTGTGATTAAGTCATAGTGTGTGAAGGGCCTTCTTGTTTTTCTAAGGATTTTTTCCAGGTTTTTTGGGGGGTCTTAACATGCTCAAAAAGTCCAAATCAGCAGACAGGTTGGAATCAGCTGCCATTATGACACCTGAGTGGTTTGGCCGGGGAGTGGCATGGTCCCTCACACAAGATTTTGCTGCATTGCTCACGTGAACTTGGACGTATACATACGAAACCCAATACACATTTAGAGCTCACATTGAGAATGCAAAATTGTGAAGGAATTTGATATCTCACACAGTCCAGCCACAGCAATGTCTTAAACTTGCCAAAAAATTGCTAAAGACTTCAAGAGTGATCTCATTTTGAGTGACATCACATTAAGTGACATCAGCGTCCGGGGCGTTTTGGAGGTCTTAAACGTGCTCAAAAGGCATAGGGATTATGTTGTGCTCTGTCCTTTTGTTTGTTTTGACATATTGTCATATGATCGTTGCATTTGCACACTCATTAATATTTATTCACGTCTGCCAAAGATGGGCCGGTACTCAGAATCTGACTTGTCTCTGTTCAATTATTTCAATGTTTATACAACACACTGCATTTGCTATAGTGACTTTATTTGATTCTTTTCATTTGAACATACATTCTTACACATAATATACATTTTAAGAACCATGTATGATCTGTGTATGATATTGTATGATTCCCACGCCTGTGTTTCTCTGGGTCATGGGAAAATCTTTAAATAGTGTTCACAATAAAACATCAGGAACATCTGTAACACTTATAGAATTTGTCTAACCAAGAAAAGTAATTAAATTGTGTAAGAATTAGAATTTTTTCTCTCTCAATATATAATAGTTTAGTTTTGAAATTCTCGAAACATTTCAGCTAAATTTCGCTAAAGATTACGCTTAAATACAAGTAATATTACACATGCGATACAAATAATAAATATAATAATACATGTACAAACTGTAAAAGCTCCTGTGTCACCTGTATGTTATTAATGAGTTTTTTCTGTGTTGCAGGTTTGCTCTTAGAGACTCTTTAACTTTGAAGGCAGAGGCTGGAGATAAAGTCACCATTTTGTGCCAACATGACCTGAAATATCCGGATAACATCTGGTTTAAACACACAAGTGATTCACTTCCACTTCTTCTCTTCTTGGCTCCATCAGAGCATTGCACATTCTTTACTGTAACAGAGAGAATAGTGATGTCGGTTTATGGCATAAACATGTCTCTCACCTCTAGGACTCTATTAAACCCAGGGATGAAGTTATCTTTAGCAACTCGGCCACTTTACAAGTGAAAGGTACATGTACGAAGAGTGTTAAAAGCTCTCAATGTTAAGGTATAGGGAGGTTTTTGAGACCATTTTTGAGACCAATTTTGAGGGAGTTATTGCTTGATCAACATGATTTTTTCCAGAGTAGTAGAGATTTTCTGTTTCTCATTTTCTGTTTAAACTTAAGGCAGTTTTCCCCAGGGCTGTAGGTCAAGAATTTTAAGAAAAAAAATTTAATTTCAGGATAACCATGAATTGATCACCAACGTAGCGTATATGGAGTGTGTGGAAGTGCCAGATAAAAGCAGATGAGTTCAAGATAAGATCAGAGGAGGAAGCATTTTAATTTTTTTTTTTTAGTTGTGGGACAAAATCAAGATGACCCATCAACAGCACATCCCATACCAGGCAAACCAGTGCAATGGATTTATGATGAAACCATCAACATAACAGACAGAAGAAGAAAGCCAAAGACAACAGGGGCCAATGATGAAGTAAGGAGGAGGTACACACTGTTCCAGAGAACAGCTAAAGAGCGATATTGAAATGATTAGTGTGTCAAGATGGAGGAAGACAACAGGAATTTGACTTTGGAACCTTGGATAACGAGTATAATTCGTTCCGGAAACGGCCTCATATTCCAAAACACTTAAACCAAATCGAATTTTCCCATAAGAAATAAAAGAAACTCAAATTATTAATTCCAAAGCCCCAAAAAATAACTTAACACAAAATATTAAGTAAAAATAATGTGCTGTGTCGCACTGTGTGTGTGTGAATCTAAAGTAAGCTCCCCCTCCCCCTTTTCGTCTTACACAGTTACCCTCTGTCCATTCTTTTAACACACGCGTGTGCACACACCGGAAACACTGTTTTATCGTAAAAATGAACAAGAAATCTTTCTAATGACATGAATCGGGACAGAGCAGTGTTTGTGTAAAGCAGAGAGAAAGAGTGTGTGTGTGCGCGTGTGTGTGTGTGGCACGGTGTCCAATGACGCGCGCACACAAAGATAAAGAGTAGGCTGAGCCTTGAGCAGAGAGATAACATAGATTTTTAACCTCTCTAATGAGAATTGCTTTTGCTTTACACGCACGCTGTACACACGCATACAGACACAAAAAATAAAATGTGTTTTACACACACACACACGTTCACAGTGTGTGTAGTAAACAGTACACATGAACACGGATGTTGATTATACCTGTAAGAGACGCGCAGTAAGACCCAGCAGATGAGACGATTACCCACAATTCCGCAGCGCAAGAGAGAAAAACTCAGCTCAGTTGTGCTCACGTGACGCTCGCATCAAAACAAGAAGCGTATGCGTGATACATGATACTCTGTACTTGTAAACCAAGACTTGTTCATTTTCCAAGTCAAAATGTATTACAAATCTTTGCTCGTCTTGCGGAACGTTCGCAAACCGCGTTACTCGCAACCCGAATTACTCGCAATCCGAGGTTTCACTGTACAAGAGAACTGTTTACCCAAGTGAAGAAGGCAAGACCACCCTTCATGGCTCTCAAGGCCTCTCATATGCCAAGATGATGGGAAGGAACTGTTTGCCCAACAAGCAAGAAAAGAGAAGGATGGCACACCTACATAGAGCAACTACTATATACACAAGTGAAGGTCACTACCACTACAGGAAACTCATTCGAGCTGGAACCTTACATTGTAAGGTTTTGTATGTAGAGTTTTGTATGGGTCATAAAGCAGCTGGCTAACAGAAAAGCACTGGGATTTGAGGGCATCCCAGCAGAGCTCCTAAAACCAGTACCAACTGCAGCACAAACGTCGCTATGTCACTGCAGATGGAGAACATGTCTGTTCAGCCAGCTAAAATTCCATGGCAAGCTCAGGTACAGTTCTCACGCTATGTTCTGTGCCAAGTCCAGACAGGCTTTTATGCCATGCTCCATCCAAGAACCTCTATGGACTGACATGATTTCTGGGAAAAGCCTTCAGAAGCTGCAGTATATTCAGAATAGAGCTGCTAGTATCCTGATGAGACCATATCACACCCATTCTTAAATCCTGCATTGGTTCCCTGTTTCATTTACATTTGAATACAAGGTTGCCTTTATCACCCACCGGTGCATTTATAGGCCTCTCCCTATCTCAAAGAACTCATTACGTCACGTATAGCCACACACAACCTTCGCTCTATCACTACATCTTTTGAATGTTCTGGTCTTAAAACTTATCTTTTTATTAGAGCTTTTGGTTTTAAATCATTTCTGGCATAAACCCTGTGCAAAATGGAGTGAGTAGAAAAGGTGATCCGCTGTGACAAGCCTTGACTACTACTTCTAACAGAGAGTAATAATAATAATAATAATAATAGATTTTATTTGTAGGCGCCTTTCATGACACTCAAGGACACCTTACACAACATAAAAATAAGTATAAAAACAACAACAATAGAAAGGGACAATCTGCAAGCAATGCAGTGTTAAAAGTATGCCTGCCTGAAGAGATATGTTTTTAAACGGGATTTGAAAACAGAAGTAGAGTTACTATTCCGGATATCAAGAGGCAGTAGATTCCACAGGTAAAGGGCAGCGTAGCTAAAAGCTCGAGATCCCATGGTTGCCAAACGCATACGAGGAGGAACCAGATTTAGTGATGATGATGATCTCAGGTTTCTAGAAGGAGTATAAGTTAGGAGAAGATCTGTTAAATATGACGGAGCCAGGTTATGTAA
>JAQMYI010000014.1:3081824-3091921 GCA_030014275.1 Clariallabes melas | reverse complement strand
ACTGCAGTAAATGTCTCTGATACAGGACTCTACTACTGCGGATTCATGCAGCTCAACCAAATCTCATTCAGCAATTCAAGCTACTTGAGGATGAAAGGTAAATGTATATAATATGATTTAGATTTAGATAATGTGTATATGTTTCAGGTGGAAGTGAAACACTTCACAAAAACACAGACACAACACAAGGTCTGTCAGTTATTTATTCTTTTGTGCAGCAGCACCACTGTGTAAATACTGTACATCAATTATTCATGACATTAACATCATTCACATTAAAACCACCTACTATTACCAGGTTCAGACTCTTCGTCAGTGTTCTTCATCCTGAATGTGGCGTTCAGTTCAGCAACTCTAATTCTTTTTTGTATCCTGATCTTCCTCACACTGAAGTACAGAACTACACACAAAGGTAAATTATTACTTCAATACAACTACAGTACAACAACTATTACTATAATAATAATAATAATAATAATAATAATAATAATAATAATTAGTTCTTGTTTTTAATACTGCAAAAATATAATTTATATGAATTAAAAATAAAAGATAATTTAAAACTTTTTTTTTTTTATGTATGTATTTTAGTTGACAATCCTGAAGCCACAAATAAGTCAAAGTAAGTATATACAGTGGCTTCCAGAATTATAAAGCAGTCTTATTTCAACTGACTGGAAATAAGATTTTTATTTGTTTTGAGCTATTACAGAATTTATTCTCTCATTTTTTTTTCTTTCTTAAATGTTTTTTTTGTTTGTTTTTATTTTTTCTTTTCTTCTAACCAGCCTGGTTCAAACTAATAGGAAGCCAACAGTAACTCAAGTGACATCTTGTTACAACCGAGGTATGCAGAAGTGCTTCTCTGAACACACAATACGTCGACCCTCGAAGCAGATGGGCTACAGCAGCAGAAGACCACACCAGCTAAGACCAGAAAGAACAGGAAATGGAGGCTGCAATTCAAAATTGGACAATAGACAATGGGGTAATGTTGACTGATCTGTGATGATTCTCGATTTGTGCTGTGACATTTAGAGGGTCTGGTCAGAATTTGTCATAAACAACATGAAAGCATGGACCCATCCTGCCTTGTATCAGCAGTTCAGGCTGGTGGGGAGTTTTTCTTGGCACACTTTCCCAACCAATGAGCATGGTTTAAATGCCACAGCCTACCTGAGTATTGTTTCCAGCCATGTTCATCCCCTTAAGAGCACAGAATAACGTGCCATGTCGCAAAGCTAAAATCATCTTAAACTTGTTTCTTGAACATGACAGTGAGGTCACTGTACTCACACAACCTCCACAGTCACCAGATATCAATCCGATGATGGTGGAATGGAAGATTTGCATCATTAATGTGCAGCAACTGCGCAATGCTCTCATTTCAATTTTGAACAAATTTTGAAGGAATGTTCCCAGCACCCTGTTGAATCTACTGTAGGTCATGAAGAATTAAAGCAGATCTGAAGGTAAAAGTGGTCCAACCCAGTACTAGTAAGGTGTACCTAATGAACTGGACAGTGAGTTTTGTATCAGGAATGAGCTTTTGTGCTAATGTATGGTGCTCTTGTAACATGATACATTATTTTATTTATTTTGGAGTTTTGGAGTATAGCGAAATTTTTTTACATGAGCTAGAGTTACAGTAGAATGTTAGAGAATTTGGATTTCAGTATTTATAGACAGATTGTTATGATTACAGAATGTGCTTTTCTACTGTAGTAAAATTGCATTCATTTTGCATTAATCTTAGACCAATCAGATTAAGACTAATCACTAGGAGATGCAACTGTCAAGTATGATCTGGTCAAGTAAATGTACTGTAGGGATCTGCATAATATTTAGAGCAAAAAATTAATCTTCTGTTCTATATTGCAATCTTTCTCACTGTATGGAATCTTTAGGCAGGTGAAGTAATTTATCAAATCAATATATTAATCTATATAAATAAAAGAAAGGTTTTGTCTGTACTTTGGTGACACTCCTTTCAATAATATCTTTACGTTTCATACATTAAATCAAAGTGTTAAGTGGAAGGGAAGTTTTAAGCATTTTTGTATCAGATGGTGTCAAACTCTTTATCCGTCAACGACAAGAAACTAATGGACATATTTATAACATTTTTTCCAAGAAGTGTTTCTTTATGTCTGCTGAATTTGTCAGATTCTCAAATTCCAACTTAGAATTCCTCTTCAGAAGTAGTGAAGTAGTGATAAGTATGTTTTTACCTTTATGCAGTGAGTGTAACAAAATATCTTTAATACTGTGTGTAAGAGACATAGCTTTTCCGAACAGACAAATCACATAGCTAAAAGACCGGTGCCCTGATTGGATGAACACAGAATGTTTTTATTTTCTTTCTCCCATTTACTGCTCCTATTCTGGGGAGCTACGGGAAGTGAAATTTTCCTCAGTGCAGCTATTTTACTGATATATACTGCTGAAAAAATGAGAACACTTAGTCCCAGTTTGATTTGAACACCCATTTTGTGTAGAGTATATTTACACAACATGATGTAGTGAAATACTTTATTAATTATAAGTTATGTCAATATTATAATATTCTTAGCTCTCACGAATATCTCTACCGCATGCATGTACAGCCAGTCATTTATATCACTAAACTAAAGGTCATAGAGACACTGTAATGACAAAAATCATGACTGATCGTAGAAATACTTTCCTATCACTGCCAGAATATAACTTTAATTAAGTAAAAATGGTGCTGAATAAATGGGATGATGGATAATACTTTGTTTTTGCCTGCTATAAGTAATAAATAAGTTTCACAATCCCAGTTCATCCCAAAGGTGTTAACTGTTGAGGTCAATCAGGGCTTCATCTCACCGTCCTTTTTCTTGGTGGATTTTTTTGGTATGTGTGTGTGTGTGTGCGTGCGTGCGTGCGTGCGTGTGTGTGTGTGTGTGTGTGTTTGAGCAATGTGAGATCATAAAAATAAAATTTTACAACAAAATCTAATGTTTGATATAATCAACTACTGGTTTTTAGTAAGTTATTCTATCTACTGTATATAAATTTCACTGAACAACATATTGACATCTAGCTAGATCTGGAAATGAAAAATTAATCTGAAATTAATAGAAATAACTGCTGTTAGTAACAGTAACTGCTGCAGATACAACACACTGTGAGTCTGACTGGTGCTATGTTCATTACTGTTTTAGTAATTAGCAGTAGGTTATGAAGCTCTGCCCATCTGAGAGATTTCCTAATCATCGTTCAAAAAAGCCATGCATCCAAACAGGACAAGCAAAGCAGTAAAGGTTGGAATTTTTTGTTTAGGTTATGTTTCCTGTGCAAAACCAACCTGCCTGTATGTTTTTTTTTCACTCACAGACACACACTCCAGGACAGCTACAGTAAGCGAGCCTCCAAATAGCATGGTAAATGCCTGCAGTCCTGTCAGTGAAAATCTAAAACACATTGTATTTGAATTTGCTTTATAGTAGGAAAGAAGATTTCACACAGATTGTGCTGCCTACCTAAACAGTATGGTTTAAATGGAGAAACGACGTGGTTAAAGAACTGTTCTCAGAACTGCTTTTTTTGTTTGTTTGCATGTCTCCAATGCCCAGAGTGATCACAGTCAAAATAAAGACTACATTAGTCATGTGTCATGTACAGGACATGACCAAAAATAGAAGAGGAACAAACAGAAGACATAGAAAATATCTGTGGAGTAAAAAAATAAATAAAAAAGGGAAGATGATCTGGTTTAGGTAAGTGCATCTGAAGCTTTAATGTTCTCTCTTAAAGATCTAATTTTCCAACAGTAAATACTGAAAACTTAAGTTTAGGCTAGACGGGCCATGCTAATGCTGGCAAGATAATATTGCATACAGCTGTTTGTAGATTATTTTTTTCCTTTGACTTTTATTATTAGCATTATTATTATTATTATTATTATTATTCTTGGAATTTATATTAAGAACACATATGGTTCATATGGTTCAACTTCAAAACAAAGTAAAAATTATTTAAAATGCATATTTATTAAATACTCCACAGAGGGACAAAAATAATTAACGTGTTGTGTCATATAATTTAATTATACACACAACAAACACGTTAATTATTTTTTCCTACCTTTTTTCCGTCATATGAATGTCATATATTTTAATTACAGTATATATAGTACACTGCACACGGGAATAATCACAATCAGCAATCACCAGTTCTCCTTAGAACCTGAAGACTAATTTCTCATTGGTTGCTGGAAACCCCGCCCCCTCCCCCGCCCCTCGCGCCCTCAGCTCTTACTGAAAGTTCAGCCTCTTTCAGTGGAAACAGTGTTGCGGTTCATACAAATGTTAAAGTTTTCCTCGATTGCATAACTTTAGAACTTTATTTTCCACTGTACAGTAGATATGATGTGTGGTGTCTCGGGGTTCAGTATTTCATATTATATGGAAAGTAACGTGTAAAAGGCGCCACTGGGAGCAGGTTGGGCTGATCAGCTGAGGAGAGTTTGAATGAAAAGTGTAAGTTGCCCCCTGATTTACCCCTCTGCTCCTGTACACTGGATTAATACCCGGAATGGACTGATGAAGAGCAGATACTTATTAGTGTTTACAACATGTTTTCTTTGCGTTTCTGCAGGTAAGGCAGTCTTATGTTTTAATAAGTAAAGTTAATTGCAATGGCTTTAACTGGTAACTGTATGACTGTAATTCCGACACACTTTTCCCGCTTTTTGCATTACAGCATTTATGTCTGTATGTTAGTTTATATTTCACTCTTTGAAGTATTTCGGCGGATACGCTTTATTTAAACCCTGCTTTGATTCTGTTGACCCTGGGGTGAGATTTGTTAAATGTGTAACAGGAACATGTTTAAAGCCGTATAATGATATCTAATGTAGAATATAGATTTAACACGCGTTGATATGAAAACCCACGAGCTCACTGAACACGATGAGATTTCACGTGCTGCCTCTGCGCTCGCCGGAAACACTGGAATGTTCTTACTGGAGTTGACTGATGAGTCATTTTCTCGGAACCCCACAAGCGCGTGACTGTGTGTGGGTTTGTTATGGTAAGCACGAGGACTTGGACCAATCAGATAACTCTGGGGGCGGGGCTTAACATGACCCGCGAAGATGTGGAACTCTGTTTTGGGAGAATGAAACAAATATAAATTTTCTCTGCTGCTTCAGTGTCCTTTAGATCTTTGGGTCAGATGTTACTCTGGTGTACTGAAGTATAATTACAAGCGTTTCATAGGCTTTTATTGACAATTACATTAAGTTTATATAAAGAGTCAATATTTGCAGTGTTGACACTTTTTTTTTTTTTTGTAGGTTTTTGTTTGTCCCCCTCTTCAGGATTGAACACAAGTTCTCAATGGGAGGAGTTTCTGGCCCCAAAGTTTCGATATTTTTGTTCCCTGAGGCACTTCTATTTAGACATTTTTATTTGGGGACAAAAATTTAAACGGACATAAAAATAAAAAAAAACACAAATTGTGACAAACTCTAGACAGTGATTATGTAAGAACGGGCTGCGATCAGTCAGGATGTGGTACAGAAGGTGATTGACAGCATCCCACGGCAAACCGCAGAGGTTTTAAAAGAGAAGGGTAGCACTGCAAATACTGACTCTGCATTAACTTAATGTAATTCTCAATAAATATATGAATATATGACACTTATGAAATCTGACAAAAAGATCTAAAACACTGAAGCAGCAGACACAAATTAATTTTTGTGTCATTCTCAATACTTTTGGCCACGGCTGTACCAAAGTTTATGGGTGTCTGTGTAAAATTAGGTTTTATTTTAATTATTTTGATCAAATTTATTTAAATTAGGTATGTTTGGTAACTAACAAACTGGTGGCTCAGTGTGAGGTGTTTCGCCTGCCATGTGGAAGGCCTGTGTTTGATTCCCAGTCAGTGCCTAAACTCCAGCCACTGCATGCAGTGCTGGTTTCAAGCCCAGATCAAATGGGAGGGTTGCGTCAGGAAGGGCATGTGGCGTAAAACAACAGCAACAGTAATATTCTACATATTACAGAATTCTCATAAGCTTTATTTCACACATATATTTATAAGTATACTGAATGCCATTTATTCAGTATTTTAAACACATAGGTCTATAAAATAACATTATCTCCCTGTGTTTATAAAAGCTTCCAGTTATGAAGTCCACAAGAAGGATAAAAAAAACACTGCCAGCATGTATACGAACATGAACAACTACAGTTAGAACATTTTTAAATTAAAATGTGTTTCTGTGAGGATGTGTGATCATCGGTACACTTTTCTTACAATAGCAGACCCAACAGGTGGAGGAGCCATAGAGTAAAAGAACCCGACCTCGGATTACTTTATCACAGATGGTTGTCGTTCTCTCTGACAAAGAAAAATTATAATAATAATTTTTTTTTAAATGTTTGAAATACTGAGACACTCTCATTAACATTTTGTTAAATGTGTTAAAATACCATTTCCTGTGCTCAGACACACACTTTCTGCGGATCCTCTACATCGCCATCACACCCGGACATGCTGGTTTCCCAGAGTTCATGGCTGTGGGTCTGCTGGATGGAGAGCAGTTTATGTCCTACAACAGCAGCAACCAAACGATAAACCTAACGGACTGGATAAAGAAAATTAAGAATGAAACTTGTTGGAAGAGTGAGACAGAGGACATAGAGAACAATGAGGATGATTTTAAGAACACATTCACAATAGCACTGAACAACAGTAAAGGTAAGGATGAACATATTTTCATAGTTTTATTGTTCTTTCTTTGAGTTGAAGTCTGACAAAGAAATACACCGACACAACATTTGCTGAACAGTCTGTAAATGAATGAATGGTACCAGGAACATGGTGATATCCTAATAGTCCACAAAACAAGATTTTATGTAGTCAATAAATTCATTTTTTTAATTTTTTTTGTAGAATCATACAAAGATGCATAGTTTCATGAGTTGTGATTTCAAAGTTTATGTCGTGATTGATTTTGATAAAAAATGATGCAGGGTTCTTCCATTATAAGTGGAATTATGGGAACATTTTGGTTATGGAAGCATCCTTTATTGGCCAAAGTGAATGATTGAGCTATGTAGGTGATTTCCAGGACGAGGTAACATCTACAAACTCAAATCAGATCAATCGGATCTTATGATCTGCCAGTATGACTGTTAGAATGCAATGAAGTGAAGATGGCATAACAAAAATGTCCTAGTACTTTTAGTGCAATCTAACTTTTATACAACAGGTCTATAAATAGGAAGTTAATATTAAGTAGGTGACATTTTGCCTCTCTATGCAGGTATTCACACACTACAGAGGATGTACGGCTGTGAGCTGAATGATAACGGCACCACTAGAGGCTACGATCAATACAGTTATGATGGAGAAGATTTCATCAGTCTGGATCTCAGAACTGGAACCTGGACTGCAGTTAAACCTCAAGCACTGATCATCAAACGCAAGTGGGAGTCTTCAGGTTATGGGAAACACCAGAAGGACTACATGGAGAATGGATGTGTTGACTTGCTGAAGCTGTTAAAGGCTCATGGCAAAGAGACTCTGGAACGAAAAGGTGACACCACCCCACACACACCTACTTTGATACAGCACAATAACACACACTAATAGTGTACACACTTTCCTCATTTCCTTAATAAGTTTTAAAAACATCTCAGAATGTTGTAATGTTTATAACACCGTGTATTGGTTGTACTGCAGTTTGTCCCGAGGTATCCGTGTTCCAGAAACACTCTCCTTCTCCAGAGGTGGTATGTCACGCTACAGGCTTCTTCCCCAAAGCACTAAACATCACCTGGAAGAAGGACGGAGAGGACGTGCATGAGGACGTGGAGCTCAGAGAGACGTTACCCAACCAGGATGGAAGCTTCCAGAAGAGAATCATTCTGAAAGTCTCATGCATGAAGCTGTGGATACACAACTACACCTGCATAATTCAGCACAGCAGCTTGGAGAAGGAGATAGTGCGAGAAGTACCAAAAGGTCCTAATAAACTAGAGCTGTAGAGAGTGAAAGCTGCTTTCTTGCTGCAGCAGATAATAAAGTCTCTGTGCTGATTTAACAGGTGGAGCACCGATTGTTATCATCGCTGCTGTAGTCGCGGCTCTCGTCGCTCTTGTCGCCGTTGTTGCTGGAATTGTGGTCTGGAAGAAGAATTCTGGGGAGACGAGGAATGAGGCAGATGTAAGGTTTTCACGGAACAGGTCGCTTACCATCTGTAGGTCAGGATTTACACCTGTGGCACAAAACTCCACTGACAGTAAGTGAGCCTTTGATACTCTAATGAAATTTTAAATATATACGTTGTTCAGTGGTATTCAAGAAGTTCTTTATCTGTACAACAGATTTTGTCAAGTGAGTTATTAATTAGATTATGCATGATAATATCACGCCACACTGTATTGAAGTAGGCTGGGCATTGGTGGTTCAGTGGTAGGATTCTTTCCTACCATGAGAAAGGCCCGGGTTCGATTCCCAGCCAATCCCCAAAACCCCAGCCACTGAATGCAGTGCCGGTCCCAAGCCCGGATAAAATGGAAGGGTTGCTTCAGGAAGGGTATCCGTCATAAAACCTGTGTCAAGTTGTTGTGTGGATCAGTTGGTCCGCTGTGGTGACCCGTTACCGGTGGCAGCCGTGTATTGAAGTAGGCTAATCAATTAATCATGTCATTGTGATCACACACACACATTCAACTATAGAACAAATACACACTAATGTTAGATTAACACCAAAATGTTTTTTTAAAACATAACAGCCCATCCCCAAACTTACAAATTATGAGTCTTAATGTCTAGCAAGCATTAAGACTCATAGTTTAAATATAACTATTCGGCATTCACCTGCTGGAACCTGTGAGTTACTATAAGAATTTAAAACAGCTGTCGGTCACCATGTCTGCAAGTCACAGTTACTTATTTCCACCAGGCTTGGAAGTATATGTGTTAGAGCGAATAACTGGTTAAACATAGAAACAGTTCATAATCTGTTGAATAAATGGTGTTTGTAGAATTGTTTATAAAAGCAATATCACACTCGAGGTTGCAAATTTGTTCTGAATATCAGCACAGCTGTGATATCTTTGTTACGCCCACTAAAGGGTCTGCCTTTGACCATATTACAGCCGCACTAATACTCCACTACACTAATACCACAAGAGCATGATCTCGAGTGTGAGATTGCTTAAATAGGGAATAAAAATCAGTGTGTGCGGTGAAAATCCATTTGAAAAGCCTGCGCTAACATTTAGTCTCAGCTCAGAGCTCATCCTGTTTCTGTTTGTTTTTCTAGGAGACACAAGGAAAGCCTAATTCAGGAGGCTTAGGGCACAAGGCGAACAGGGTGCCAATCCATCACAGGACACACACACATACACTCACTCACACACTACAGGCAACTACAGACACACACCCGGGCCCTGGAGGTGCAAGGCGACAGTGCTAACCACTAAGCCACCGTACCGCCTGCATGTGAGACTAAAGAATTAAAACTTTTGCTTTAAAACACAAAGACATTGGATGGATGGACCACTACAAGACTTTCACTGCACTGCTGTCAATACAGAATGTGTGTCAATACTGTAGATCAATCTGAGCTGAAGGATGAACAGAAGGTACATCGCCCACTTAGATCTTCATCAGTCCTACAGTAAATGATTCCTGAATATATTAAGTGTGTACTGTAAAGAACATGTGAGCACAGTTCTATTGCAATATTATGCTTTGCAATACCTTATTGATAAGATAAGATATCCCTTTATTCATCCCACAGTGGGGAAATTTCTTTGTTACAGCAGACATTTAAGGATCAGGCTGAATGCCAGAATCAGAATCAGAAAGAGTTTTATTGCCAAGTACGCTTGCACGTACAAGGAATTCGTTTTAATGACAGAGCTTCCAGAACAAAAAATACAAATGACAAGACAAAAAACACGACAACAAAACAAACAAACAAAAAAAAAAATAAATGGTTGACATCAAATGGAGTAGGGTGTGAGATACTTTTAAATAAGTTACATAAATATCTGAAATCTGTGATATTATACAGTATATTGCACAGTGGTATTGTACACAATATT
>JAQMYI010000014.1:3035794-3048554 GCA_030014275.1 Clariallabes melas | reverse complement strand
TGCATTCAGTTTTTATTCACAATTTGTTTAGTGTCCCAACTTTTTTGGAATCCGGTTTGTATATATATATATATATAACCCTTGGTTGAGGTTCTCAGTGGTTGGTGTTTTGAACATTTTTGGTTGGATTTAAAACTTCAGGCATTTGAAAATCAGCTCAGACATAATGATATCTGAATGATGAAAATCTTTAAAATATTTAAGAAAAATAATGAAGTAAGAAACGTTTTTTTTCCCAAGAACAATTTGTTGTGTTTGTTTAAATAAAGTTTTTTTTTTTTTTTTTTTTTTTTTAAATGCACAAATATCTGTATAGGTTTCAGGTGGAAATGAAACACTTCCCAACAACACACACACAACACAAGGTTTGTCATTATTTCATTCTTCTGTCCAGCAGCATCACTGTGTGTATAAACCAACTATACGTAACACTAACACCATTAACATTAAAACCACTTGTTGCTTCCTTGAACATGACAATGAGGTCACTGTACTTTACACGGCCTCCACAGTCACCAGATCTCACTCCAATAGAGCACCTTCAGGATGTGGTGGAATGGGAGGTTCCCATCATTGATGTTCAGCTGACAAATCTGCTGCAACTGTGTGATGCTATCATGTCAATATGGACCAAAGGAAATCTCTAGGGAATGTCTCCAGCACCTTGTTGATCTCTGCCATGAAGAATTGAGGCAGATCTGAAGGCAAAAGTGGTCCATCTCATTTCTAGTAAGGTGCACCTAATGAAGTGGCTGGTGAGTGTATGTTTTTCTATCGGAAATTAGCTTTTGTGATAATGTATGGTGCTTTTGTAACATCATACATTATTTTATTTATTTATAAACAAACTATTTATTTCTATTTCTATTTCTTTAATTAACAGGGTTTTGCAGTGTAGCAGAAATGGTTTAAAAAATTAGAGTTACTGTAAAATGCACACTACAAGAATTACACTTTGATTTTGGGCATTTTTTTGACTAATTACAATTGCAGAATGTGTTTTTCTATTGTCGTATAATTGCATGAATTTTGCATCAATATTAGACCTATCAGTTTAAAACTAATGACTAGGAAATGCAACTGTCAAATATAATCTGGCCAAGTAAATATTCTGTTGGGATCTGCATGACATTTACAGCAAAATTGTAAACGTCCGTTCTATATTGCAGTCTTTATCACAGTAATGGAGTACAGTGTGCAAGGCAGAAATCAAGCAGGTGATGTGATTTATTCATTCATTATATTAATTCCCAATAAACTAATGCTAATATTTTAAGATGCTGTTCCCTTTGGAGCAAGGCGTGTTTCTTTATGTCTGCTGAATTTCAGTTTGGACAGAGAAATCAGGGCCATCATATTCCCAAATTACATCTTATAATTGTTTTTTTCTTTTTTTTTTTTTTACAGTAAATCATGTTAACATGAACATAGATAAAGGATTTGATACAGTACACAACATCGTCAGACTAAAGTTCACCTTGGGGGTGTGTAGATGGGTTTTATTATATTATTAGTAACAATTTCACAAAACCCAAGCAACAGTATGATTGTGAAACTCCAGCCACTTGTACAGTATACTGTATACAGTATGCACACAGTATCATGAATGAACTGTGTAGTGTGACTGGTTTTACTGATTGCATTGCTGAGATAGCTGGGAGTAGACAATAGAGAAACCTGCTGCTGACTCTGTTTAGAACCTGGTGACATGAATTCCTATTGGAGCTTTGGAGGGAAACCTGGAAAAGGTACAGAAGAAGGAAGTAAAGCTAGAAGTTGGATAAAGTTGGGAGAGCAAGCTTGAAATGTTTGTTTTTCTCCTTATATTTTAATTCACCCAACAGTATGAAATAGACCAACATGATGAACATTTTATTTTTATTATGCTTTTCTCATGTATGAGCAGTTGAGGTTAATTATTTATTTATTTATTTATTTATTATTATTTTATTTTTTTTAATTGTTAACATGATAAATCAATTTACTCTATTACTACACTTTACTGTACTGTATATGTACATATCCCAGCAGGAATTCTTGGTTCAAAATGTTGTGGTGACATTACTTTTTGAACCTTACAGAAGTTAACACTGTTGGTTGTCAGGTTGTTTTTGAAAGTTATAAGTACGTTGATGAATTGCTGTCAGTATAACGCTCACAGTATTTATTCAAAAGCAGCAAAAACTAAAGCTAAAAACGGCCCAGCACCCACTAACCTCTCAGATCTACACCTACACCCCAAACCGCACCAGGCTTCCTCCGATCCTCCAGCCCTGCTCAGCTGATCCTACCATCTCTTGGAGATCAAGGAAGACATGTTTTCTGATCTAGCACCTAAGTGGTGAAATGAACTTACCGTAAATTTCCGTACAGCTGAGTCCTTGGCAATCCAAACAACAACTCAAGACACATCTATTCAATTCAATTTCATGAACATTAAATGAATGTACTGAATGGTACACTGGTACATGTACTGTACTGTACCAGTGTACCAGTAATGTGATGTGACAATAAAAGTGATTTGATTTAATTTGATTCACAGTAACAGTAGTCACTGTCGCAATGTAGCTTTACAGAATCAAAAGAAATAATAGAAATGTATAAAATGTGAATATGTATGAATCAAAAGGATTACATAGTGTTTGACTGATGCTACTTGGTAAGGAACCTAATAACCCAGTGTAAGGATCTAATGACGGAAACTTCAAAGCACCTTTGTCGCTCTGGATAAGAGCGTCTGCCAAATGCCTAATGTTTTTTTTTTTTTACTAGACAACATTAAACTACCAACTTGTGGAGGGCAACCTCTCAGCTTGCGTCCTGGCATGCCTGTACCATTAGGGAAGAAAAACTTCATAGATGTAATAACTCGCTCATTCAGTACATTAGGGTCATCAACTGACTTCATTTTATTGCCACATAATGTCCCTGAGCCTAGAGCTAAGCAACCACAGATCATAACACTGCCTCCAGAGGCTTGTACAGTGGACACTTTGCATGATGGGTGCATGGCTTCATGCACTTCCTTTCTTATCCTGGCATGTCCATTTCTCTGGAAAAAAGTCACACTATGACATACAACACGCTATGAGTCTGACTGGCGCTATATGGTCATTACTGTTTTAGTAATTAGCAGTAGGTTATGAAGTTCTGCCCAGATGACTGATGTCCTTATCATCATTCAAAGAAGCCATGCATCCCCACAGGACTAGTGAAGCATATACTGTGCAGTAAAGGTTAAAACTTAAAGTTACAGTAAGGAAAGTTTACAATAGATAGGCCATGCTTATGCTGGCAAGCTAATAATTCATACAGCTATTTGTAGATTGTATTTACTGAGCAGCTTCCTTCTTGTGTTTACTTTTCCCAGGGAATCCAAGTAGTTCATCTGATTGACATTTGACTTAAGCTTTTATTATTATTATTATTATTATTATTTTAGGAATTTATATTTGGAATTCTCATTGAAAACAAATCTGATCTCTGGGGTTCAGATTTTTCCCTATCAACTTCAAAACATAGTTTTAAAAAAGGTTTGAAATGCATATTTTGTTAAATAAACTACAGGGGCAGATTTATTTTAATTAATGCGTTGTGTATATAATATATAATTCATTATAATATATAATTCACACTGTCCCAATACAAAACAAAACACTGCACACTTAAATCATCACTACCTGAAAGCTCCTGCTCTCCTTAGAAACTGATGACGTGCCTGAAGACAAAATTCCCATTGGGCTCCTGGAAGCCCCGCCCCTTCACCCGCTGCTTGCCCCGGAAAGCTCTTACGTCACTTTCAGTGGCTACAGTGTACAGCTTTAGGTCCTACAAAGTTACCGAATTCCTCGATGACGTATTTCACACTGCAGATATGATGTGTGGTGTCTCGGGTTTAGGTATTTTATGTTATCTATAATTTAGGAGTAACTTGTGAAGGACGCTGCTGAGGGCAGGTTGTGGAAGATCAGCTGAGTTTGAATGAAGAGTTTGTTACCAGGTGAAAGTTTCTCCTGTACACTGGATTAAACCCGCACTGTTCCCCGGACCGGACTGATGAAGAGGTTATTCTTAATTACAGCATGCTTAATTTATGTTACTGCAGGTAAGTGTGTGTGGATTTATTTGATTTAAGAGCGCTTTTTCACCCAGTACAGCATTTTTACTTATAAAACTACTTTTCCTAAGACTAACGCAGGCGCCGCAGCTACATTACAGAATTAACGTTTTTATTTTAACTTTTTTTTTTTTTTTTTTTTAAGTTTTAAAGTATTTCGGTGGATACGTTTTATTTAAACTCCCGCTTTGATTCTGTAACACCAGGATGAGATGAGATGTGTTAATGTGTAACAGCAGCATGTGTTTAGCGCTATAATAATGTGTGCTGGTGATATCTAATGCACTTAACCCGCGTTTAGGTGGAAATCTGAGCAGAATGAGATTTCACGTGTTAACTGTGTGTTTACCAGAATCACTGCCACGCGCGTGGGCGTGTTTGTTACAGTCAGCGTGAGCACTCTGACCAATCATATAACTCCAGGGGCGGGGCTAAACATGACGCGCGCTAATGAGGAGCTCCGTACAGTTTGGCTAAAAGTGTTGAGAATTGAGAGATTTGTGAGGACAAAAAAAAACCCAGAAATTCTGAGAAACTCCAAGCATTAATTATGCATGAATGCACTCCATCAGTCAGGGTGTGGTAGAGAAGTTGATTGACAGCATGCCAGAGCGAAATGCAGAGGTCTTGAAAAAGAAGCGTCAACACTTCAAATACTGACTCTTTGCAGAAATTTCATGTAATTGTCAATAAAAGCCTTGGACACTTATGAAATGCTTGTAATTATACTTTAGTTTACCAGAGTAACATCTGATACAAAGATCTAAAAACACTGAAGCAGTAAACTTTATGAAAATTAATGTTTGTCATTCTCAAAACTTTTGTCCTCAAAACGTTTTAATACTCTTTTACTCTTAAAATTTATTAGATTATGTTGGGTAACTAACAAACCAAGAGTGACAACTGTTAGCGATGTAGTATTTATTCCGCTAACTGTTAGTTAAATAAATACTATAAATCATTACAGATTTCTTATAAAATATCTTAACAAATTTCTCATAAGCTTTATTTCATACATATGTGACGGAGCGCTGAGAGATTGGAAGATTTACAAAGAGTTGAAAATACTATGAGTAAGGCCCAGGGACCTTAATTAAACCCCATCGTAGGCCATACAGGTCAGTTCACAAGGAACAGGGCAGGAGACGTAGATATCAGAAAATCAAAGATTTATTACAAAATATATTTTAAGAAAAGACTTTATTACATAAGAAAAATAAAATAAGCGATCATTGGGAGCCGCAATTCACATATGGCACTTGAGGTACCAGAACCGAGGCCCAACAGCAGGGCATAAGCGCACAATTGGCCTACACAGGAAAGGACCCTTTACTTAAACCTGTGACATACACACACAGCACCGACACCAGAACTCCACCCCTGCCTTAGGCACTCGGCTCCTGTACCAACAGAAATCAAATTCTGCACTTGAACAGAACATAAAATACCATAACCGTAGCAGAACACAACTAGGGGAAATGACAACAGGCATGGACACACACAAGCACAAAGTTATCCCAGCGTGCACACATTCACAACTCCAATTGTCCACACACATTTACATTTACATTTAGGCATTTGGCAGACGCTCTTATCCAGAGTGCTTTTTGTAAATACACGACAGTTGGAAAACAAAATATGCAAAGGGCAATACAAAGCTTTGATGCAAACAGTGCAACGCTTAGCATCAAAGCTAAAGAGGAAACTAACAAAACAACAAGATGAAATGCAACCTAAAACAAACTTTAAGACAAAACTGTTAAAAGCAAAACAGTTTAAAGAACAAACGGCAGTGTCTTGCAGTAGTTCCCCCGTAGCACAGTCACAACGAAGCTAATCACATGTAGCAACACCGAGTTTATCCTACGAGTCAGTGGGGCAGACAAACCATGTACTGGGAGCTGAGACCTCTTTCCGTCTAGCTGGGAGACAAGGAATTCAATGGGGGGGGACCAACCGCGTCCGTAACGCCAGGTGAACACCTGCATCTGTCAGACTGAATCAGTCTCGCTTGACGCACAGACTGTACAGGAACAACCTCAGCCGAGTGCCAAACAAGTGAAAGCCACGAGGCTCCTTATAAAAGAGATGCTAATGTGAGCTTCCATGTGTAACTCTCAATTCAGCCAACAGAAACCCACATACCTGTACCTGGTTGATGACTAACCATGACGCCATACACACAAGAAAAGGGGCTGGACTCGTGACCCAACCTACCTTACTAGCTACTGTATATAGGCCTCCCCCTACCCAATAATAGGACAAATCACTGAGCAGGCAGCCAATCAACTGCCAGTAGGAAGAGTTTCACTCATCCTGCCACAATATTTATAAGTGTGTTATTTATACAGTATTTCTTGTCTTTGCAGACACACACTCTCTGCAGATCCTCTACATCGCCGTGAGACCCGGACATGCTGGCTTCCCAGACTTCATGGCTGTGGGTCTGCTGGATGGAGAGCAGTTTATGTCCTACAGCAGCAGCAACCGTACACTGATCCCGAAGGACTGGATAAAGAAGATTGAGGGTGAACCTTCTTGGAAGAGTGAGACACGGGACATGGAGAATTATGAGGATGATTTTAACAATACATTCACAACAGCAATAAAAGGGTTTAATAACAGTAAAGGTAAAAATGAACACGTTTTTTATTGTTTTATTGTTCGTTTTCAAGTCTGATAAGAGCTACACATTGGCGCAACATTTGCTAAACAGCCAGTAATTGAATGAATGCTAACAACAGCATGGTGATCTTAATAGGTTGTAGAACATGATTTCATATTGTCATGTGTTGAAATTTTTTTTCATAGAATTATACAAGAATGAAAAGTTTCTCGAATTGTAAATCCTGAATTTCACGATTAATTTTGATAAAAAATGAAGCAGGGTTAGTCCCCGAGTGGCGCAGTGGTAAGACCACTAGTTCGATTACCAGGTGATGCTGTAGGCCTGGAGAAAAGCTGATTGGTCGAGCTCTCTCAGAGGGGTGGGTTTGGGGAGGCACTCTGCTCGGTGCGTGAGCGGGTAGTTCGAAAAGGTGTGGATAGTTGGTATCACGTGTTTCCTCAGTCTTCGGGCCTTCCCTGACTGGTAGTAGTAGTAGTAGTCTTGATGGGAGAATGCACTAATGATGGGTGGCAATTGGACATGACTAAATTAGGGAGAAAATTGGGAAAAAATCTAAAAAAATAATACTAAAACATTGGAAGCAGGGTTCTTCCATTATAAGTGGAATTATGGGAACATTTTTGTAATGAACGCATCCTTTTATGACAAAAGTGAATGTTTGAGTTACACTATATTGCCAGAAGTATTCGCTCGCCTGCTTTCACATGCATATGAACTTGAGACACATCCGATTCTTAATCCATAGGGTTTAATATGATGTTGGCCCCACCCCCTTTGCAGCTATAATGGCTTTACCTCTTCTGGGAAGGCTTTCCATAAGGTTGAGGAGTGTGTTTAGGGGAATTTTTGACTATTCTTCCAAAAGCACATTTGTGGGGTCAGAAACAGACACTGATGTTGGACGAGAAGGCCTGGCTCGCAGTCTCTGCTCTAATTTATCCCAAAGGTGTTCTATCGGGTTGAGGTCAGGACTCTGTGCAGGCCAGTCAAGTTTTTCCACACCAAACTCACTCATCTATGTCTTTATGGACCTTACTTTGTGCACTGATACGCAGTCATGTTGGAACTGGTGTGGGGTTTTTCACAAGTTCAGCTCGGCCCCTTACTTCCCGAGGAAGGAACTCTTACTGCTTCAGCGTACCAAGACATTTTCGTCCTCCCAACTATGTGGGAACAGTTTGGGGAAGGCTCCTTCCTGTTCCAACATGACTGCACACCAGTGCACAATGACAGTGGGATGAATTAGAGCAGAGACTGGGAGCAACATCATATCAAACTCTATGGATTAAGAATTGGATGTTACTCAAGTTCATGTGCATGTGAAGGCAGGCGAGTGAATACGTTTGGCAATATAGGGTATGTACAGTAGGTGATTTCCAAGGCTAGGTACCATCTATAAACAAAGCAAATTCAAGCCTGCCTACATTCCAATCATTACGGACAGTTTGAGAAGTGTTCAAAGTGTAGCCCAGGCATGCAAGTTTTTCCCCCCAGATTCACCTCCACTGAGTTGTTCAAAGTAACACATTTTATAGGACAGGATCTTCAGGAGCTGCTGCACATGTCTAGGTGCCACACACACACCAAGGCAATTTCAAAATTTCTGCCTCAGCATGTTGGAGCTTTGGCACGATGCAAAGAACCAACATCATATTGAGAAGAGACTCATAATTTTCAGCCTTATTGGTGTACGTTTAATTCAGAGTGCATCAGTTGGAGACACTCTTGGTGACATCACACAGCAAGGTGGTGTGCTTCAGCCAGTTGGATTAGATTAGGAGGAAAACATCCATCCTCAAGCATCAAAGAGGCAATCGGATCCAATGATCTGCTAGTAGAGTTAGTAACATAACAAATAACAGCAAAAACTACTGGTACATTTAGTGCAATATAACTTTTATATAACAGGTCTATGAATAGGATGTTAATATTAAGTAGGTGACATTTTGGAGGTGAACATATTGGTTAGCTAGACATTGTAGAGTGAGTGCACTTCTCTTAACCTCAGCATTTTTCCCACCACAATCATGAATAAAAATATTTAATGAGCTCTTTAATTATAATTTGGTCCCCCATACACTTCTTTCAAAAAATCTTTCCTTTGCCCCTCTCTACAGGTATTCACACACTACAGAGGATGTTCGGCTGTGAGCTGGATGATAACGGCACCACTAGTGGCTACGATCAATATGCTTATGATGGAGAAGATTTCATCAGTCTGGATATCGGAACTGGAACGTGGGCTGCTGCTAAACCTCAAGCTGTGATCATCACACAGAAGTGGAAGTCTTCAGGTTATGGTAAACACCAGAAGCACTACATGGAGAACGGATGTATTGACTTGATGAAGCGGTTAAAGGTTCATGGCAGAGAGACTCTTGAACGAAAAGGTAAAGTGTATGAGCAACTCGCACACACTTTCTTTATTAATGCAAGAATCAATAACACACTCAATCACAACAACACACACTAATAGTGTACACACTTTCCTCATTTCATTAAAAGGTTTTTAATGAAATGGTTAAATCTTGGAATGTTGTAACATTTATACCACTGTGTGTCTCTGCAGTTCATCCTGAGGTGTCGGTGTTTCAGAAGCGCTCTCCTTCTCCAGAGGTTGTGTGTTACGCTACAGGTTTCTTCCCCAAACCACTAAACATCACCTGGCAGAAGGACGGAGAGGACGTGGAGAAGGATGTGGAGATCAGTGAGACGTTACATAACCAGGATGGAAGCTTCCAGAAGAGAATCATTCTGAAAGTCCCAGCTGAGGAGCTGCAGAAACACAACTACACCTGNNNNGTTCAGCACAGCAGCTTGGAGAAGGAGTTAGTGCGAGAAGTACCAAAAGGTCCTAATAAACTAGAGCTGTAGAGAGTCAATTCTGATTTCTTGCTGCAGCAGATAATAAAGACTCTGTGTTGATTTAACAGGTGGAGGATCAGATACAGGATCAGATGAAGGATCAGATGGAGCACTCTTTCCCATCATCGCTGCTGTAGTCGCGGCTCTCATCGCTCTCGTCGCCGTTGTTGCTGGAATTGTGGTCTGGAAGAAGAAGAACTCTGGTGAGAGGAGGAACGAGGCAGATGTGAGGTTGGGTCGGAATGGGTCACTTACCATCTCTAGTTCAAGGTTCAGAACTGTTGCACAAAACTCCACTGACAGTAAGCGAGACTTTGATACTTTAATGATATTTAAAATAAATACAGTGTTCAGTTCTAATTAGTGAGTAAAGTTCTTCAAGTGAGTATACTAATTAGATGATGGACAATAAGAGGGTGTATTGAATTAGGCTACTCAATTAACCATGTACTGATGATCATGCGTACTTTCAACTACGTATAGACCACACACTGATGATAGAACACCAAAATATATTTTTAAAACATAACGTTACAATCCATCTCCAAACTCGCAAATTATGTCCAGCAAGCAATAGACATATTTCAAATATAAATAAACTTACTAAATATTCATGCACACATACACACTTGGGTATAAATGCAAATTTCCTATAGCCCATTTTGTTCAGTCATTTTATCTGTCTTATACAAGTGTGAGAGGAGTTTGCTCTTTCTGTAGGTTCTGAGAAGCCGTATTCATGTCTGCTTCACTAGTAAATATCAAAGCGGGTCAGTTAAAAGGACATGAGGGGGAAGAAAAGTAAGAGTGCTTGTTTAAGCATAAAGATTTTAGGGTCTTAGTCTAAGCATAAAAAACGGTCTAAAATATTATTTTGATAATGTCTTAATTTGAAATGATCTGTAGGCTTTCATATTTATTTTAGCTTTTAATATTTTGCATTAATTTATTCAATAACAATGTTATAATGAGAATGATTGCATTGTTTTACAGCCTCTGAAGTAGATTCATCCTCCTCAGTGTGACTGTCTTCTTGTGGCTTCCGGCTGAACTGAGAGAGTAAGCCATGATGTTCTTCACATTTTATTATATGACAGTTATTTTCGACCAAGTCCAAATCTGATTGGACGAGATGCTTTCCACCAGTGGTGATATTGAGCATAACAGCACTTTAACGGTATGTATAAATCAGCATTCCCCGGTTTTCTACACTCTGTTGGTCTCAGTGTGGGTGAGAGTAGGTCTGTACGGTCTGCAGTACTGAGGAGAGAGCAGCTGCCTGCCAAAACCCACATTCACAAGCAGTCTCAGAAGCACTTTCAGCAAGAACACACATCTGATAACGTTATGTCGTCTTAAGCATCACATTGTCTCCCTAGCTATTTACTTCTAATTTGTTCTGAATCGCCTCCTAACCATCTGTGTTCTTTTATTTATAGCTACAAAGCTAACAAGCTTCTAAAACAAAAATCCCAAATCCCTCTGATCAAGGGCACTATTTGGCAAATGGAACAAGTTATTCTACACCCTACATAGTGCACTAGTTTTCTATTTAACGCTACAGTATTTGGGATTCAACAGCAGTAACCTGTAAGTTACTGTAAGAATTTAAAACAACTGTTGGGTGCTAAGTAGTGGGCGCTTGTTAAGCAAGTCACGGTTACTTATTTCCACCAGGCTTGTAAGTACAGTATATGTATTTGGTGGAGCAAAAAAACAGATGATAATCTGTTGATGATACTGTAAATAGTGATTGTGGAACCGTTGTATATCACACTTGAGTTTGAGCGTTTGTTCTGAATATCAGCTCAGCTGTGATATCTTTAGTACACCTACTGAGTACTGCCTATGACCGTATCACAGCCGTGCTGATACTCAGCACAACAGCACGATCTCGAGTGTGAGATTACTTAAATATGGAATAAAAATACAGTCTCAACTCAGAGCTCATCCTGTTTCCGCCTGTCTGTTTTTCTAGGAGACACAAGGAGAGTGAGGAAATTTGCAGTGCCACGCTTTGGAAGGACAGACGACTGTAGGACAAACTTTTACTGCACTGCTGTCAATGAAGAATGTTTTGTGACAAGATAAAACTGAGCTCCTCACAAGAACACGATCGCAGGAGGTACATCGTCCAGATAGATCTTCATCAGTTCTGACTCACGATTCCGGACTGAATTAAGTGTGTAGGAATATATCAGGACAGTTGAACTGTGACATTATGTTTTCAGATATTATATTGAGTCTCAAAACATTAATTTTTTATTCAATGTTTACATGCAAATACATTTTTTTATACCCTTTTTTACATTTTGTCAATAGTAAGATAATGTTGTTTTAATCTGTTACTGGACATTAGATTTTTCTACTCCACATTATCAGTGTAAACCATGATAGGAAATAGCATGAGAATGCTACTAATGTTAGCCTTAGCAAATCTAGCTAACTAGTAACATTACCACTGATGGCTGAATCTAAAAGAGCACACTGAGCCGAAGTGCTCATGTTGTCTTGTGCAATTAAAAGTCATTAGGGAGATGGACGAGAGCCAGACTGTTTCATAAAGTACCAAAGTGAAATACTTTAGAAACAGACACACGAGTCTGAGTGCATCCCTGTGGATCCCTCTCAACTCATTGAGAACAAGAAGTTCAGACTCCAGAATTATAACTGACCTCATTTTATGATGATGCAATAAATGCAAATGCAGTTTCCTCAGTTCCGATTGCATTTCCAAAGTTATACTGTGAGATTCCCTAAAATGTGATAAATGTCAGCTAAATAGCACATTGTTTACAGTTTCACAGTACTGAATATTGTATTGTCTCCCCTATATCCTGATATTGATTATATCTCCATATTCTACACAGATGTGTGGTGGTGCCTGGAGACGCGGGTATACTGTGTACAATGTGTGCCCCAATTTTTAAAAGTGGCTGGTCCAAGCAAATCCTTGTATATTTAGTTCATAATAGAAAGGGCCAGTAGCTGGGCTGTGGTTACCCGGGGTGCTGATAGCTAGCAGCACTGATGTAGCATAGCCACTTTATTTGTTCTGAAAGCTAATTTTTGTTTAAAGGGGACATACAATGCTACATGGACTTTTTCAAGCTGTTTGGACTGCATTGTGTGTTAGGAGAGTGTGTACA
>JAQMYI010000014.1:3003123-3019797 GCA_030014275.1 Clariallabes melas | reverse complement strand
GCATGAGGAATCACAAAGGAGCTTTCATTTTCTCCATTATCAGAAAGTAATGCTGTAATGTATCTGATTACTATTTGAAGACAGTAATTTTGTAATGTTATTAGTTACTTTAAAAAGTAACGTTCCCCAACATTGAAACTGAGATGCATGTTTCTTAGACCCACCCCCTTGAAAACAGAATATATTGAGAAAAAATTCCCCCTGCGAGAGGTTGTGCATGGACCACTGACCCGTCTACAGATTCTAAAATTTACATTGTTACCGTTTTTTAATCCGTGGCATGGAAGAGAGAGATTTCTTTTTACCATAACCTGTCTTGTATTGTTCTAATCACTCTATCACAACCCATTATTTATTATGCTATTTTACAAACGGAATCATTTTCTTGGGAATTTTTCATGGAATATTTAATTTTTATATTTTATAAAAATGGACCAGCACTTTTATAAAGTAGTGGTGGTCCATTTTTATAAAATATAAGATTTAAACATTCTATAAAAAAACAAAGAAAATAATTGGTCATAGAGTGATTAATCCACAATAAAACGCACTATTATAAGGAAAATCTCCATGTCTTCATCCATGGATTAAAAGTGGTAACAATGTCAATTTCAGAATTTAGAAAGTTTGAAATTTTCACAAATGTAAGAAGAGGCCTGAAGCACTACAGTTCAGAAAAGGCCTCAGGTTAAAAGTTATTTTCGAACCATTTTGTTTTTTAAAAAAAACTTCGCATAATGTAAATAAATTGTCACAGTACAGAAAATGTGACTAACTCAATTTTTTTGGTTTTTGTTTTAACAGAACCATATACAGTGGAACCTTTGATTATGAGCATAATTCGTTCTGGAAGCGGGCTCATATTCCAAAACACTCGTAAACCAAATTTTATTTTCCCATAGGAATTAATGGAAACTCAAATTATTCGTTCTACAGCCCCAAAAAATAAATACGTAAAAATAATTAACACAAAATATAAAGTAAAAATAAAACAAATTAACCTGCACTTTACCTTTAAAAAAAAGTAAAAATAAATCCTGATTTATTAGAAGTGTTTCCGTTTATGCGCGCAGGCGCTGTGTATGTGTGTGTTTGTGTATGTGTGTGAAGAAGTGTTTAAAGTACCTGAAATAACCCAGAATTTTGACCAAGCATAAACATCCCAATAATATGTCTACAGAAACAACCTAGCATTTTTTAGAGTGTATTATTTAGTACAACATAAATCATGAAAAACAATCCTATGAAACATTTACACAAATGTAAGACAATAACTGCTAGTTATGCTAATTTTGTATTCTGAGTCTTAGTTATTCTGAAAAATAACTTTTCATTTTTCCTATATATAAAGTTTGATGTTTTTAAATGTAACATTTTTTAAAATAATAGCAATAATAGCAGCTCTGGGTTTGATTTTTCATGTTTGTTGTATAAAATACACGGATGTAAAAATTATCATCACTGTAGTATTTCTTCAATACAACATAATGTTATGACTTTTTTATGAATTAACCTCTACTTGCAAAATGCCCCTTTGCGCCATGTGGCGGTCATTTCACGAATGACTTTGAAATGTGACTGATTTATTTTGGTGACTGACATTTTGCCACGGCAGTGAGCGTGGCGGTAATAGGCATTCTGGTTTGGAGCGCAGAACTAAAAAAGTGAGACCTACAAACATGACTTAGTTACACCTGTCAAGAGTAAAAGGCTAAAATTCCAGCAATTTTTTCATAAGAAGCTTGTGGAACAATCTAAGCTTAAAGCATGAACCTAAGTAGTGAGAAACAACCGCAGATGCTGACAGATGAGAAGGCCATTGATTGTGATGCTGAATGCTGATTGGTTAGACCAGGCGAGAGAGCTAATGAGGTGGCTGTTGGTTACATATACAATACATTTTTAAACTATATCTGGTCAATAATGTGCCCTGGTTGTATCCTGCCCCTGGTGCTGCAATGCCCCTGGTGCTGCAATGCCCCTGGTGTTGTACTGTCCCTGGTGCAGTATTATCAGTAAGATGCAGTTGACTTTGTTAGCTATAAGAAGTGAAGAAAATAGCACCTTAGTTGTTTCTACATTCTCTACTCCCATTCTGTAAAATACAATATAACTTGTTGACAGATGGAACAATAAATGAGTCTGCATAATTCTCTTAGGGCAACAAAAAAATCATTTTGAATCTTGCTTTAATGTTATTTTTGTAGTAGGCAGAGTTGTGTAAACACCAGCCATCTCCTAAACCACAAAGTCTTTGATCTAACACATACAGTAACTCTCCATTTAATTGTCTGAATGCAATTTTCCAACCACACAACTGACATGCAGTGTGTTTGCATACATCTATTTTGCACTAAACCACAAAGGGTTCTGACACCCAGCCCTGTGTTTCATCTGCTTCTGACCACCGGCTTCTTTCTCACGAATATGTTTCCACTAAACAAATCTGAACAGTTACATTAGTTATTTTTACTTAATGATGTCTGACTGCTAATAATGAATGCTATTGCTAATTACTCTGGTGGTCATGTTTTCTGTAGCTGGTGCATTATCAGGGATGCATTCATGGCAGGTTCCATAACATTTATGGAATTGGCATAGTTTAATCATGCCTGAGTAAGCTTGGATGATGCTGGAAAAATTATGAAAGCAGCTCACACGTACACTACTCATTTCATTGATATCAGTTTCTATGTAAATGCTTCAAGGCAAGTTACATATGTGGTAAGCTGTGACAATGATCCAGATGTTGAACTGTGTATGATTCTTTTTATGGTACCAGCAGATGTTTTCAGATATAAAGTCTAATTCTGATTAATTCTATTTCATTTCTGTTTAATTTGACTGATGCTCCAAGGACCTTTTTGGGTTGTTTAAGGTATGAAACTGTTGTAAATGCCCCCCAACCCACACACCCACCCACACATAAATGAACCAGCATTAGATTTGACCAACCAATCATTTCCAGTTTGTGTCTTGGCTGATACAGAATGGTTGGGTTTAAAAGAGTGTTTCTGTGTGTCATGGGTAAGTATTAAGGATCTCCTTCATTTTATATTGTTAGGACAAACACTAACTCTGAATATATTGTACATCACATTATAGCTCTTATAATAAAGCATATAAAACATATAAAGTACATTTGTATGTTGTATAGTATGGAAAACTCATTCTCTCCGACTATGAGATTTTTTTCTTGGGACTTTACAAAGCTCTTTCATTCAGTTTTAAATTGACTAAAATATATCAGTTCAATTAACAAACTTTTATAAAATATCATGCCTGCATTAACGTTATCTGTGCAGTGTTATACATTTGGTGTGTGTGCCGTATGTGTTTCAGGTTTGCTCTCGGAGACTCTGTGCTTTTTAACTTTAGAGGCAGAAGCTGGAGATAAAGTCATTATTTGGTGCCAACATGACCTGCCTGATACAGGTTTCATCTTCTGGTTCAAACACACATATAATTCAGTTCCACTTCTGCTTGGGTGTAAATGGTTTTTGACATCGGCTCCACCACTGGATTGTACTTTTTTTAACGAAAGTGAGAGAATAGTAATGGCTGTTCATGACAAGAACACATCTCTCATAATCACTGCAGTAAATGTATCTGATACAGGACTCTATTACTGTGGCTTTAAGCAGATGGTCAAATTGAGCTTTACCAACTCGACCTATTTACAAGTGAAAGGTAAATTTATACAGTCAATAGTTTCAGTAAATGTTGTTTAAGATGACTGAGGTTGTAACATTTATAAGTTTGTTGCTTTTTATCAGATAAAGGCATCTTTAAATTGTTTTTCTCTAAGGTTCAGACTCTCCTGCCATGTTCTTCATGCTGACTGTGGGGTTTGGTGCACTAACTGTGATTCTTCTCAGTGTCCTGATCTTCATCATACTGAAGTACAGAAAAACTCAAACGGGTAAATTATTAATATGATAATAATAATAATAATAATAATAATAATAATAATAATAATAACGAGTCTCTCTGTGTTGCTTTAGGTGCTGAAGCAAAAGCTAATGAGGTAAAAGTTAAAGTACAACATTAAAATGAATGAGAAAAAAGCTAATCTAGACATTTACCTTGCTTTAAATTTTATTTATATTGATTTCATGGCCTCCTGAGGAATCATTAATCATTATTTAAATTTATTTGGTCATTTTGCAAACACAATATTTTCATCATTTTATGAGAAAATAAAGAAGACAAATGTAAAATCATAACAGGACATTTAATGTCTTGAAATGTTGTTTTTTTCTATATTATGACAAATTCTCAGTGGTTTAATAGCTATTTCCAGCCTCTTTTATAATTGGTGACCTTCTCGGTTCTAATATCTAGTTTCCTCACAGATTTCACACTATTTAGTAAGTTCTTTTTTTTTTAATTTTTTTTTTTTACATAAAATGCAATATAAATGTATATTTTCCTTTTTGTCTATTTTGTATTATTTATAAGCAATATATCTGTGTTGATAAGGTTTGAATTAAAACTGTTTAATTCAAGCAGGTATAAGAACCAAGTAATAATTGTAAGACCGTAATATGTTTTGTATACTATAAATAAATGTTTATAATGTTTTATAAAGAAAAGTTGAAAATATACATAATTAGTATAAACCAGTTAAATTTTGTACTTCTATAAATATCTAATTAATTCCTATCTTCAGGTCTTTTTGCTCGGGAACAATGAAAGTGCGCAAGCTAATGTCTAAAGCCCTAAGCGTTTTAGCCCTAGCTTAATAAGAGTCTAGTAAAAATGTTTGATTTGCTTGATTTATTACACATGTTTTATAATCTGTGATTCCTGTGTTCTGTAGGTTCCTGAGTCAGACTCTGTGAATTACGCTGCTCTTCAGTTCCATAAGAAGAAAAGCAAGAGAAGCAGAAGGCACAATGAGAAGGTGGATCTGCATGTTATCTATTCTTCCGTGGGTCAGTAATGCAGCAGTGTCAGGGGAATGTGTGTGTATAATCTCATACATCAGTTATTACTCACTCAGATTTTTAGAATATGTTAAACTCAGAATTACAGAATATAGTTTTATTGTATAACTGCTTCAGGATTCTGCACATGATATCAGTTTGTCTGTGAGGTGTTAGCAAAATATTTGGATTCATATAGATACATTTCTATCTTTTTGTCCTTGTGTTTAGTCAAATAACAGATTTGTTGAGGTTCTGGCTCTTGATATCAATCACTAATAGGGAGGTTGTGTAAACTTTTACCCTGACTCCCATAAAGCAGATTTTATCTAGTCGTCTTATTAAGACATATTATAATAGAAAATTTAAAATAATGTGATATGATAAAGCTTATTGAGACAGAGTTACTGATTATTTTATAGCAGCATGCTAAAGGAAGAAGTTTAAGAAAAGAAAATTAATCTTTCTGTAAATTTAGATTGACTGTGTGGCTTATGGTTATACTGTATGTTGTGCCAAAATTTGTCTGATGTAATGTTTTTTAAAAAAGTAAATTTTTAGTTAATTTTCACAACTGAAGAACTGCAACCTCTGTTTCTGGGTAAAATAAAAAAAAATAACTGGAAGTAGAAATAAAATGCAGTAACATCATTATAAATCACCTGCTCCTCGTAGCTAATATAATTTTCTCAGCAATCAGTGGTTGATTCAATTCAATCCAATTCAATTTTATTTATATAGCGCTTTTCACAATGGTCATTGTCTCAAAGCAGCTTCAAAAAATTAAAAAAATTTAAAAAAGAAAATTGAGTGTGAAAGAGGTTGAGTGTGAATATTTAGATGAATGTTAAAATATAGTAACACAAGGGCTTTGTTCTTACTCTGATGTGTTTAATTGCGTTTTTAGTACAGGTGTAAGAGAGGTTTTCAGGAGCTAGTCTTGATTCTTTGTTTTTGGTCACACTGGGCTTCTCATAATGCTGAAAAACAAGAGTAAGACTTAAAGCATTTTAACACACCCTTAAATAAAAAACACCCTTGCACTATTTACTGTATGTGGTTGTCATTTTTTGTTCGATATTATTATTATTATTATTATTATTATTAGTAGTAGTAGTAGTAGTAGTAGTAGTAGTATTATGCTGCTTTGGAAAATTTAACAGTTGTTTTGACTGAACCCAGAGTTCTATAAATAAACACATTTACAGAACTTGTATTTACTGTCTAATGAAACTTTGAAACTGTTATTCATGCATTTATTACTTCACATCTTGACTACTACAATTCACTCTATTATGGTGCAAATCAGTCTTCAGTTGGACGCGTTCAAATGGTTCAGACTGCTGCAGCTAAACTACTGATGGGTAGATGTAAATTTGATCATATCTCCCATTCTAAAGAATTGGCTTCTAGTCAAACTGAGAATTGACTTCAAAATGTTTTTAAAGCACTACAGGGCCAAGCTCCATCCTCTTTATCTGACCTCCTATACTATTATAATCCAACCACCTCACTTAGGTCAGCCAATCTCAGGTTACTGTCTGTTCAAATATCATAGCTAAAACATCGTGGAGATCATGCATTTGCTATAGCAGGCCCCAACCAGGAATAGTTTGCCGTATTCAATTCGAATGGTGTCATCTTTTTCCACTTTTAAAATAAAACTCAAATTTTTTTTTTGAGTACAGGTTCTTAGATGTATTAATATTATGTATTGCATTTTATTCTTATTTATTTATATTTTTACCTGATTTTTACTTTAATTACGATGTGTACAGCACTTTATAAATAAAAGAAGTGAAGTGAAGTAATGCACTTTTTAGAGTTTTTAAAAAATCTTTTCTGGGGGAATTGTTTTCCTTTCACATGTGATATATATTTTTACATTAAATCCGCTTTACACTTTTTGCTTTTATACCTGAAATAAAAAAATATATAAAAAATATAAGCGTAAGTTAAAGCATCAAATTATCACAAGGCACCTTAAAATATTTTTCTGACCTAATTTATTTGGCCACCTGGGACTATCTACCAGTAACCTACTTCTCCTCTTTCTTTGAGTCATTTCAGTTGTTTGCACACATGTATATATGTATTAAAACAAAATAATAATAATAATAATAATAATAATAATAATAACAACAACAACAACAACAATAATAATAATAATAATAAAATATAAAATAATAATAACAATAATAAACTTTTTAAAAAGACATTTTACATCAAAACACTTAAGTAATCCCAAAGTTTGTAGGACTTCTGTGCTGAAATGAGTCATGGCCCTCCTCACTCTAGGGTGCAGGTTCGATTCGTGTCTCGGGTCTGTTTGTGGAGTTTGCATGTTCTCTTTGGTGGGTTTCCTCCAGGCACTCTGTTCTCCTCCCAAACTCCAAAGACATGCAGATTAGGCTAATTGGTATTTTCGTTGTATGTGAGTGTGTGCACTCCCTGTGATGGAATAGAACCCTGTCCAGCGCCCTGTGATAGGTTCCAGGCCTCCCACATTCCTGTACAGGATAAGTGGTATTACAAATGAAAGGGAAAGAGAGACTAATTTCAGGAGAGGCTATCAGGGAACAGCTGTTTATTGCAGCAATAAAATAAGTGAGGACAACAAATTAATTGCTTTATACATTCCATGTTATGATCAACTAATAGAGCTCATCTAATAATAAATTAGAAAGACTTTTACTTACATTTTCTTGTCATTCAGTCAAAAGCACATCAATATTGTATGTAGTAATTGCCTTAGATAATTTAGCTCCATTTAAAGGAAAAAAATAAATAATAAAATAAAATATATATATATATCCCGAGTATAACAATCATACGCACCTTAAAATGTTAAAAAATGTAAAACTAAATTAAGTAGGAATTAGACAGTAACAGACACATGCACATAGAGTAGTAAGGACGTAGATCCTAGAAAAGGTTGTATAATAGAAAAGGTATAATAATATTCATGAAATGTATTAGTCAAAATTTATCCATTATCAAAGCACAGAGATAGCGCTGATTAAAGTGATAAATGACCACCTTCTAGCTACTGAACAGGGCTTTGTCCCTTTGACTATAAATAGGAAGCTGACATTAGAAACATTTACAAAAGAATATAATATAATAAAAGCTGTCACTGATTACTAACAGGAGGTAAACTGTGTGAAAGGGAAGAGGTACTGTAAACTCGAGACCAGCGATGAGCGTTAGCAAGCTTTAGTAAACAATTTACAACAAAACACCCAATTGCTCCATAGATAAAATGAACAGCAAGAGTTCAGATAATAAAAGAAATAATGTTTACAAAATATACAAAAGCTTCAAATAGCAAAGTGCGAGCCACGATCGGAGCTTATAGCGAATAAATAAATAAAACAAAACACTTTCTAACTTTCATGGCAGCCAAACAAAAACAGGGTGTAGGATGCCCACTAACTACACTGACTAACCAAATATAAGTACAACAATTAGCTCCCGCTCCTAATTAGTGGTTTCAGACAGCTCCTCGCTCTATGTGTTGCCTGCTTGGCAAAGAATTAGCAATCAATACGCAGTGCAGTTAAATAAATAAAAATAAAAAACACGCAATGGATTGGCACCCTGTCCAGGGTGTACCCTGCCTCGTGCCCGAAGCTTCCTGGGATAGGCTCCAGGCCCCCCGCGACCCTGAATGCAGGATAAAGCGGTATAGAAGATGAATGAATGAATGAATGAATGAATCTGGGCAGAGAGCATAGCCCTTACTTGTTCTTGAGCATGGTAATGCTTCAACTTGGTGCAATGCAAACTGATGTCGCCAGCCTTTTTGGAGTTTGGAGTCACCATTCCAAACACATAGAACACATTCCAAACAACTGGTTCCACTACTGATCACCCTAGGTTAACCATGACGATGCCAAGACAGACAGATTAAAACAACAGATCAAGAGAACAGCCTAATTTGATGGCATTATTTGATAAATTGTACAGAAAATCCTCTCTGTGTTTTTAGGTGTTAATCTTTAACAGAGGCTCCTTCAATCAATAGTGACTTTACAAACTAATGTTGAGTATGACAATTTTATGCTGTTGGCCTCAGAATTTCCATGATCTCTGGCTGTACCTTTTGAATTTCTGGTGCTGATGGATTTGCAATACATTAGCAATACATTTATTTGTGCAATGTTTATTTTGTCCAAAAGAGTAACTATCTGAATCCTTCCTGTCAGCTAGAACCAATCTGGCAATTTTACTCTGACCTCTCTCATCATCAAGATAATAAAACCATGTTCTTTTTCCCCCCACATTATTCTTTGTAAACTTTATAGTCTGTTGAGTGCCAAAATCCCAGGAGATCAAACCAAAGCAAACCAGAAATGTTTGCTCACCTATTTTGGCTCAATAAATAAACAAAACAGAAGGCAAACCACTACACAAATGTGAGTATTTAGTTGCATTATAGGCATCCTCACAACATGATGCTTAAACACAATTTTACCCAAACATCAACATGGTGCAACATATCCCATATCCAGCTGAAGAAAGCCATAATTATGCTGGAATCAGGGAGACAGCAGGAACTAGGAGTTGCCAAATCAACAATTTTGTACATTCTTTAAAGGAAGGAATGGACTGATAAGCTCAGCAACACCAAAAGATCAGAAAACAATTGAAACCCCCTTCCTACAAATACATGGCACTCCTGAGATACAAACAAGTGATCCCAACCCCTTCTGCCCTCTGGACCTGTTTCATCCTGATGCCGAAATTCTTATTGGAGACCATAAGTGACTACTATAGACAAGTCAGGAACACTGCCTTGACTTGCATTTGATACAAACTATTCTCCTATGGCTCGGAAGGTTTTAGCACTGCAACTGCCATAAATAGTTTGTACAAAAAAAAGTATCTAAATAGTCATCATTAACCTCAACATATTGGACTTCATCTTAACTAAAATGCATTTACTGCTATAGAATTGCAATTTTGGTCATATAGCATATAGACCATATAGCATACATAAGGTTTTTTATTTACTGTATGATTAAGCTAGCCAGGATGATTAACTGCCAGGCAGGAGGTCTAGAGGAAGACCAAATAGGAGATTTATGGATGCAGTGAGAGAGGATATGAAGTTAGTTGGTGTGAGAGAAGAGGATGCAGAGGATAGGGTTAGATGGAGGCAGATGATTCGCTGTGAAAGGGAACAGCCGAAAGACAAAGAAGAAAGAAGATTAAGCTAGCCAGGATCATCCGATTGAGGACGAGTTCTCCTTTGAGTTTGGTTCCTTGCAATATTTTCTTATTCATATTATCTCAGAGACCTTTTTTTCAACAAACTGATAAGCTTTTCAACAATATCCATCATATAAAGGTCCTATACAAATAAAATTTTGAGCAGGTAGGCATATCACTGCCAACACCCTGCACCCCGCCAACTCCATGCACACAGATCTGAGGCGGGACTCAAACCTTCGACATTTGGGGTGTGAGGCCACTGTGCTAACCACTACCCCACAGTGGCGGACTATAATAATATTTTTATCCATAATCATGTTTGTGTTCCCAAATATTTTTGAGCTCTAGAACATTAAAGGACTATGAAAAAAATCCTATAATTCCTAAACAGGTAATTTAATGTTTTTGTTAAAATTCATTAAATTAAATCTGAAAAGCTAATTTTAAGTCCATTGTACTGTACAGAGGCAAAATTACAACCGTCACTGTCCACATACATATGTGCCAGATTGCATTTGCTGTATTTATTTTCAGCATTTCTTAATCAATTACCAAGTAAGAACAGCTCCCTGAATCTTTGAAATTCAGGTACTTTACCTGTTGTCTTTGTTTCCTTTTCCTTTGTCTCATCCTTCACTTCTGCATCAGCAGCCTGTTCCAGGGGTAGGGTCAGTGTGGTGCTGTCAGGTTTGGGTTTAACCTCTGACTCCATTGAACCCAAGAATAACTCCTGTTTTATGTCATGGTCAGTTTCAGGATCTGGGAACAGAGAGTTGTCTGGGACTGTGGTAGGAAAGGTAGGAAACAAAGGAAATGAAGAAGGCAAATTGTCGGGGGAGAGTGTGGGGTTGGCTGGGCTATTCTCTGTTAGTCCTGACGAATTTTCAAGGGGTTTTCCAGAAGCCTCTTTTTCCAATATTTTTTCATTTGGGTCTTGGGGAGATTCTTCAAGTAGTTCATCCAGGGTTCCTTTGCATGGGATATCATAAGGTTCTGGTAAGGGCACTTTATCTGGCTCCATTAGGAGTTTTTCACAAGATTCTTTCAAATACACTTGACAATTATCCTTCAGATGCTCCTCACTTGCCATGTTACACTCTACCTTCAATGGCTCCAACTGATTTTCCATCAGATTTTCTACAGTGGACATATTGTTTGTCTTGCCTTGAATTTTGTTTAGCTTCTGATCCATTTCCAAATTACTATGTCCACCAAGTGATGTTTCCCCTTTCTTTAACTGATATTCTCCATGTTCTGCTCCATCTTGTGAACAAGGGTTACAATGTGTAATTTCCGAATCACTCAGCTTTGTTGTTAGCTCCTCACTAATGGACCCTGCTTGGTCAATGCCTACATCTGAAAGTTGTGGAGCAACATATTCAGGGGGACTGGCAGACAAATCTGGCTGTTCCATGGAAGTCTCTCCAGCATTCAGATCTTTGAACAGCATGAAGCTTGGTGCTAGTGGCTCTACATGGTCACTTTGCGAAACAGAACTGCTTAAACAGCCTGTAAGTGGGTCCTCCCGTTCCTGTCCATCTTCAGACTGAGCTGGGTCCAGAAATTCTGTTTCCAGTGAAGGTTCCCCCAATATAGGATCACCTTCATTAAAAATGTCAGAGGTTTCGGTATGATCTGAGCTTCCCCATGGGGTCTGAAGTTCATCAAGTTCCACAGAAGGGGCCATTAATCCAGTCTCTTCTGAGGACCCCTGTTCTCCCACAAGAACGTCATTTCGAAGTTTCCCATCTATTGAGTCAGTCATGTCTCCTTGTGTTCCAGTAATGTCTCCGTGTACATCATATGAATTTAACATACTCTGACCAGCTGAGGCAGAATTGAATGGAAATCCACTGAAGGACTCTTTGCTAGTTTTGCTGTGGAGGGAGCCAGAGGCCAAGCCTTCATGCTGTAAAGACCCAAGATCCAAAGGGTCATTAATTGTGGCACAGTCCAAGAAGCTTTCCCTGGAGTTTGCAGGCATAGCCAAAGTGCTTTCTGATTCAGATGCTGCTGCTACATCTGAGGTTTGGTGGTGTCCATGTGGATGTATGTTTTGCTGCATTTGTATGGAGTGTAAGGTATGATGATACTCTGTGGGCTGAGGAGAATGGCAGTGCCCCAGACAACAGTGTTGATGGGACAAGCTTGACACCATGTTTCCATGGTTTTCTTTCTGGATTTGATTACGATAGGTCTCCAGGAAAGACAAATTAGAATCATTTAATATATAGAAGTCAGTGCGGCTGAGACCATGCTTGGCTACACCAGTGAGAAGATCATGGTCATGTTTGCCACATTCCCACCAAACAGGCAAGTAAAGACTAGGGCGACACAGCTTCAGTCGCTCATCTAGGAGTGGATGATGCAAAACCTGCTCGCGAACCTTTCGCATGAGCTCAATGCGGTACAAAGTACGAGCAGCTCTTTCTTCAGTAATGGGTTCTATGCATAGAGCAGGGTCAACCAGACCTACATGGTAAAACAACAGGCAAAAAAAATACAGCTTACTTAATAAAAATAATCCATCCAACATTTAATTCCTTTATCCATCCATCTTTACCTTCATCCTTCCTTGGGGGCAGTCTGCAGGCAGTACGACACATAGACACAAAGCTCCAGAAATACCTCTCCAAGCTTTCGTCTGTTTTTCTCTCCAAACGCGCAAACTGACGGAACTGGCGCCAGTCAAATACCTTCTTCTCTGGGTCATACACTACCCCAAATGATGACACAGTACGGTAGAAATCAGCCTGTTCACGGCGTGTCCACCTGTTATATTAACATACCATAAAAAACTGTGTGACAAATTATTCACTAAAAATCATGTTTAATTTTTAAAAACCAACACTAGTCTTAGTAATTAGTTTTTTGTTTCTCTAAAAACACAGTAAACAGAAAATGGTTTCTTTGTTTATAAATAACAATGGATACAAGAGCAAGATTTTCAAGTATCCCTTTAAATAATAAATTGACTTATTTTTCGACAATGCCAGAAAATCAACTTAATAACATGACTATGGAGGATTGCTGTATAAACAACAAATATGGTGACTCTGGAGAGTAAGGAAGTGTGTCTAGAGTATGTAACTTGATAATGTGTGTGTGGGTACATCCCTGTAATGTAAAGCATTGTTGCTACAGTATATATTGCTATAAAATCTACACCTGTAAAGTTAATAAAAAACAGGAAAACTCTAACATTTTACCTTCTTTGCCACTCAAGGAAAAGTGGATCAGAATTTGTTATACAGCGTCGTGGTTCATCACCCAGTTGCCAGGCAACAGGCCTAATACCCTCATGCATGAGAATTTCATGACGGAATGGTTCACGCCGTGTGTAGCGCTGATAGGCAGTGATGAGACGTCGTAATCTTGCTGTGAGCGCTGATGCTGTCGGCCATAATGCCTGACCTGGCTCCACTAACTCCTCAAGTAGTCCATCTGGACGAGTCACTACATCAAAGACACATTGATATTATTAGGCATCAATAATATTCAGGTATGTGCTATTGTCACAGAAGCAATGCTACCCTATGCCGCACATGTTTGGCTCCAGTCTCTGCAGCAAAAGTGAGTGTGCATCGGCCTTTGTGAGCTGGCTCTAAACTAGCTGAGTGGGACCAGATAATGACATGCTACCTGCTGCATTCAATGCACTTTTTCCACAGTGCAGGGATTTTATTAATATATATTTTTTTAGATCTAAAGAACAGCAAAAGAAATTAGAGAAATTTATTTCAGGACTGGCTAAGTGCAGGATTAAAAACAGTCTTGCACAAACATGTACAAGTCATAAAAAATTTATAGGAAAGTGACAACATTCCATTAAAGCTGTAAGTATATAAATATAATTAATATCTCCAGCATAGTTTTGAACAATGTAAAATATTTTTACACCCACAAAGTACAGTTAATCTGGTTTCTTTACTGTTATGCTGCACTGCTATGTGCATTTCCGTATCATCAAATAGTGAATGTATTAATCGACTAGTCTATGCAACCCCTAAAACTTTAGATATGTATCTTTTACTGAAAATGTTAATACGTCCAGCAAAAACCTTTCAGATAATTCTTAAAAAATACCTGCAAGAGAACTGTCATGTTTCACTTTGTCTTCTGATAAAGAGTTCACCTGCTTTAAGGGAAACATAATGGATGTTACATCAACATGTATGCCACTTAAGCTACAATCTTTAAAAAAATATTATTCAATTGACAATTAAACATCACCTTTTTTTCATCCTTGTCCTCTACTACTTCTGGCTTATTGTCTACTTCTTTTATATCATCGCTCTTGCTTAGACTGCAAAGCAATGAATGAAATGAATCATATTTCGGCAACTACAACAAATTACAAAGTATGAAGTAAGTAAACCTAAAATTAAATAAGTTCATATAAATGAATTTAGTCTTCCTTATGCTTAAGCCATAACTAATTGTTTCAAAAGGAAAGTAGTCGACTAAAACACAGCCCTTACTATTGTTGTCCAGCTCAGTTTACCTGTCAGGTACATCTGGTGCAGCCTCAGCACCTCCTTGTTCTGCTGTAAGTGCCACGACATCTGGCATGCCCACCCGCTCTAAAAAACAGAGCTGAGGATCTGCTCGCATGGCATTGTACCGTTCATACCCTACACGGTGAAATGCACCAGTTAAAGACACAAAATTCATACATAATATGTAAAAACATGTACTAATTAAACTTTAACTTGTTCAACCTACCATGTTTATGTACCCCAATAAGCAGAGACTTATCTGACTCAGCATCCCACCATCCAGTAGGGATTTCCATGTAGTCAACATCTGGAAGGGCCACCTCTAGTTTGCTACCAAACACACACACACACACACACACACACACACACACACACACACACACACACACACACACACAACTGATGATTTAACTAATAAAACATAAGAAAATTAAAACAAACAAAAATCAAAGCCAGTGAAAAAAAGTATAGATGAGCCATTGCTTTGAATAAAACTTTCTAAGTGGAATTTTAAAAGTTTACACACATACTTGGCATATATTTTTACATGGAAAAATAGTAGGCTGGCAACCACAGTACCTTGCTGGGACTTCCTCTAGAGCCTGACTGGCAGCCTCGCCAAGTACTTCTGCCTTAAGATAATAGAGCATCCGCACCCTCAGCAGCACTCTGTACACAGACATAGCTTTAGTTTGCATCTATGGCCAGGCTGGAGTGTAACCATACATATATCTATATCTACACACTGGATGATTGTCAGTCCTGAATGAAGACAAAATTGTTTGCTCTTGTTAATAATAATAATAAGAAGAAGAAGAAGGAGAATTTTGGTACTGTATGTCTTGCTATGTCTATGCTATGCTATATACCATCCTGGGTTGAGTTCCTGCCTCGATTCCAGTGTCCCCAGGATAATCTTGGTACACACTTGTTTTTTGGAGCACCCCAGTGTTTGAAAATGACATCATAAAAACCACAAAAGTTCATAAACAATATTTAAAGTAATTAAAGTACTAAGAAAACCCAAGAGATGTTTGGTCATATGGTCATAATGCACAGTGCTATGTTTGGCAAACACCAAATACTGTGTGTCACAAGACACACCTCATAACAGCATAAGTATGTGCAAGAAACATAGATGATGATTTTAGCTTGCTCTTACAACAAGACGGCCTGGGGAACCTGCAGTTATTGAGAAAATTACAGTACAAAATTCACATTATAAAAGAACTTTCTTGAGACAAGGGTGATGTCATGTGTCCAGCAGCTTAAACTAGGCCAAAAAATGGGTAATGTAGCAGGACATTAACTACATTTACATGAACAATACGTTTTCAATCTGATAGAAATTATTCAGATTAAAGACATCAAAACAAATGTTGACATGGATGCTGATCTGAAAAAAATACACTGCCTGACAAAAAATGTCAGCAATTAAATTTAAATGGGTAAATACTTCAGAGCCGTTAGAGCCCATACGTAGCCAATTGCAGAGTGATGGGTATGTCAGGGTAAGAAGGAAGAAGGGAAATGCATAAAGTGATGCACTCATCATGCTAAGTGCCCACTGTACATGCCTCTGTCTGCCTCACTTGGTCAGGTCTAGGCTGACTTCATTTTTTTCTTGAATGGCCAGATTATCACATCATTGGTTCTCCAACTTTGTGTATGTCAAAAAAAAAAAGAATTTCAATTCTGATTAAATGCTTTCAGTCTATAATAGCATATCATATTGAATCAGTATCCATGTAAACAGGCTGGTCATCCTAACCACAATGATTTAAATAGTTTTGAACAAATGTTGTCAATGTACTTCTTCCTTTCCTGATGGCACAATCATGTTCCAGAATGACGATTCTGAGACTCAAATTGTTTGAGTTTTTCTGGGAGCATGGGAATCATTTTCACAACTGGCTACTACTGTACAAAGTGATTTTCTTTCTTTTTTTCAGAAAATATACAGGTCCTTCTCAAAAAATTAGCATATTGTGATAAAGTTCATTATTTTCTGTAATGTACTGATAAACATT
>JAQMYI010000014.1:2670201-2682381 GCA_030014275.1 Clariallabes melas | reverse complement strand
CTGGGATAGGCTCCAGGCCCCCCGCGACCCTGATCATAGGATAAAGCGGTATAGAAGATGAATGAATGAATGAATGATGTTTAACTAGCACTTCAGAACTTGTGTGTACTTTTCTGCCAATATTATCTTGCCAACACAATTTTTGCTTAATGGTATTATGAGCCAGAGTCAGAATGGATATATTCATAGAAAGCACTTCTGTAAGACTCTCTGGATAAGGGAGTCTGATAAATGTCATAAATGTAAATGCTTTTTTATTACTACCTCTACTATTACTACTACTACTACTACTACTACTACTACTAATAATAATAATAATAATAATAATAATAATAATAATAATTTTCTCTATGTATGTTGCTTTAGGTGCTGAAGCAGAAGATAACAAGGTAAATTTGAGACTAAAAGGTTTAAACTAAAATGGGACCTACACTGATCTCCAGATTTTAGCCATTTTGTCACACTTTGTTAAGAAACCTTCAAACGCCTCCAGCTTATACTTCTTATTATAAGTAGTACTAGTAGAAGAAGAAGTAGTGCTAGTCGAAGAAGAAGTAGTAGTAGTGGAAGAGGAAGGAAAAGAAGAAGAAAAAGAGGAAGAAGTATTTTTCGTTTTAAGAATAGTAAAGGAATTGAGGCACAGTTGGATACAGTTGGATGGTTTGTTGTCAAAGTGTCATTTACAGCACGGTGTAGTGCCAACGTGTCATTCTCAGCTGGATAAAATACAAAAGAAATGTTCTCATCAGGGCATGGTGAAAGCATGATGTTCATGTATGTGTGAAATCTTTGGAAGGCAATGTAAGCAAAGTCTTGCTCTCAGCAAGAAGGCAGAAAACCTGGTTGATGTCTTCAGAAGTGTCTGTGATGCAGCAAGGTCAGATGTAGACCAGGAAGATGGGGTGATGTCCAAAACAATGACACAAGCAAGGGTGGTGTGAGGAGCTGTGAGCAGAAGGTAAGCAAAGACCACCTTTATTTGGAGAGTTCCTCTAGGAGATGATCTATATCTACATCTGGTTGTCCAAATTCCTCACACTCTAGTCCTGCAGAAACCTTTCCCTCACCCACAGACAATACCTAGTCATGCCTTGTTTGGCTCTGCATATGAGCCTTTAAAGAATACCTTCACTGAAGTTCAGAAGAGGATGAATCACAGTATGTGGCTGTTTCTGTTCTCATGGTACTGCCAAATTCAAATGATCAAAGGGAGATTAATGGAAATTCTTGAAGAAACTGTTTCTATCCACTCGGATCATGATGATGACACTCAAACGGACCTTACACCAAGACAACACACTGTATAGCATACTGCCAAGGAGATGTTGTTGTTGGTCTTTTGGCTGCTCCCGGCAAGGAGTCGCCACAGCGGAATATCCAGTCCGCACAACAACTTGGCACAGGTTTTACGCCGGATGCCCTTCCTGACGCAACCCTCCCGTTTTATCCGGGCTTGGGACCGGCACTTGGGACCGGCATCCAGTGGCTGAGGGGTTTGGGCACTGGCTGGGAATCGAACCCGGGCCTTCCGCATGGCAGGCGAAACACCTACCACTGAGCCACCTGTTTCCAAATGTATAGAGAATAGAATATATGTAGAATAGAATGAAGATCAAGATTCATTCTCTACCCCTTATTAAATACACTTCATTTAGAATTTTCTCTATATTAAATGTTTTCCCCCATCATTCCATCTTATTGCACATAATTTAATTGGATTGGAATGTTATGATTCTTTAACTGTGTACAGTAGGCTTATTGAGTTAATAGCGATGTCAAATCTAAATTAACATTATACAATACACAGTATAATTGTAATCAGTTAAATTAAATAAACCATAAAATAAATAATCTCTTTTGCTCTACAGTTCTCTAAGAAGAAAAAGAGGATGAGCTGTGATGAATTGGAGTATACATATGTTGTGTATTCTACTGTAAGTCAATAACAGCAGAGCAGGGTAATGTGTGTACATCATCAAATACAGTGCACAAATCAATTTCTTTATGATGTACTTGACTAGGAAAATAATAGATTTGTAGAAGCTCTGACCATAAACCTTCACTGTATAGTAGTTGTTAATAATGATGAATGATGAAATCTGTATATACCCAACTAAACTGATTATTTTATTTTGTACTTTATCAAACTTAGAGCAAATTCTCAAATAATTCTAGTAAGTTTCATTTGACTTAATGCATAAATGTGTGTATTGGGTTTGTGTGTGTGTGTGTGTGTGTGTAAAGCCACATCTCTATGCAGGAGTCAAACACATGCAGAATCTGCCCATTTAAAGTTCTCCACCCAGCAATTCACACTATATATTTATTTATAAAATAATTTTTAAATATTTAATATATTTAAGCGGCGGCACGGTGGTGTAGTGGTTAGCACTGTCGCCTTGCACCTCCAGGGTCCGGGTTAGATTCCCGGCCAGGCTCGATTCCCGTCTCTGTGTGCATGGAGTTTGCATGTTCTCCCCGTGCTTGGTGGGTTTCCTCCGGGTACTCCGGTTTCCTTCCACAGTCCAAAGACATGTAGGTTAGGTTAATTGACGTTCCAAATTCCCCGTAGTGTGTGAATGAGTGTGTGTATGTGTATGTGTGTGTGCCCTGCGATGGATTGGCACCCTGTCCAGGGATTACCCCGCCTTGTGCCCTAAGATAGGCTCCAGGTCCCCGCGACCCTGAATACAGGATAAAGCGGTATAGAAAATGACTGACTGACTAATATATTTAAGCTGTGTCTGATTCACATCACCTGAGTTAACTGAGTCAGGTGTGTTCTGTTAGTTAAATGTCTTCTATTAGATATATTACTTAATTTATAAATATATTATAAATATTGCAAAAAAATTATTAGCATAATCTAATGCTGTAAACTCATAATGAGCATTTTTAAGGCTTTTTCCACATAATAAATTATTTTGCAATCTTTTCTAACTTACTTTTCCTCTAGAATCCATTCAAATGAATAAATCAATAATTTATTTTTAAAATATAGCATTTGTTAAAAGTAATGACTAGTATAAATGAACGATCTAATTAAAGCTCCAATAAATAAATGAAATGTATCATTAGTCTATTTAAAATAAGTTCCATTAAAATAAATAAATTACAAAATTTGAAAAAGAATTACGTTAAAATAAATGAAAGCAATAAATAAAAATAACAGTCAACATTCTATTTTTAAAATATATATATTCTATTAAATGAAGTAAGTGAATTGAATCAATAAATGGTAAATGATCAATGGTCTATTTAAAATAATAAAAATTACAATTAAAATTAATAAATCAATGTTCCATTATTTATGAGTGCTTTTAATGCTTTACTGCATTAAAAATCCCAGTGATTGTAGTCAATATCACATTGTGTAACAATAAATGTATGATATAAGATCAAATTAATTCCGGACTTTTACAGTTAATGAGACAACCAGCAGTTTTTAAGAGCAAAACAGATGATAAGCCCCGCCCCTATGATCTTGGTGGAAAGTGCTGAATGTGAGGAATCACACTTGGGCATGACCAAAATAACCACTGTAACCAGCATTAGAGCGAGGTGGTCTCGGTCCATTTCCAAGAAAATTCTGTTGTGGTGAGAAAGTGATTTAACACTGAACTGACCACCTTCAGGAAGTGAATCAACCATCCCTGTATTGGGTTATCAGTAGTGTGCTGTGCCTTTAAACTTGGGCGTAAAGTAAGCTCCTTTACAAAACATATAAAACCATTCAACTAACCTGCTACAGTAATTTAACTTTGAAATTTTTGTCAGGTTTTGGGACATACAATATATAGGCTCTGAAATATATTATTTACAATCAAGCAACAAACAGAAATGATCCTACAGCTGTTCCTTGGCTATAATAAATCCATCGGCATAATGGCTTTTAATTGTATAAACCACTGATCTTCAGAGATTCTCACTCACAACACTCTCTAAAGTTTAATACTGTAAGTGAGCAGAAGGTGGACCAAAGATGCCAGGAGTCAGAGTATGCAGTGCAAAAACACAAAGTCTTTATTTAAACTTTTTATAGTGGCTCTATAATCAAATAATCAAATCAATTCCTCCATGGATCCAAGGAAGTCTTTAGCATGACTACCGTGCTGAAACATCTAACCTCATCACTTCTGATGTTTATTGAGATTGATGCGATCCAAACATGACAGAAATGCATCCAGTTTTTTTTTTTTTTAAGTACAAGAAATGCATCTATGGTGTGACTGTTAATGATGGAGTAAAACCTCAATCATTTATATAAAAATGACATTAATAATACAGACGAATGATGATTAATAAACCCAGTGACCAGCAGAGAGGAAACTCCATCTAAAGCAACATCTTAATGCAAATAAATTCCTGTCCACCTCATGTTCAGTTTATTATTATTTTTTCATTATTACATAAAAATGTAGAACTCTCACATGTTCAAGATGCATTACATGTAAAATGAAATATTTCAGGCGTTTTTATTTATTATTATTTCAATGATTGAGGCTTACAGCTCATGGACATCAAAAATCTATTATTTCAAAATATTATAATACTTCCTAAGATCAATCAGAGGATTTACAGTACAGAAATAAAACAATAAATAAAAGTTATGTTCATTTACACACTCAGTACTTGGTCTGAATATACAGTATATATATTTTTTATCCTTAATTATTTATTTATTTTTATTAAAAAATCGAATCATGTCCTTCAGTTTATCTCAGCAATGGATGAGATGATATGAATCCCAAGATCTGATTAGATTTTCAGTTCTTCCCAAGGTGGATCTAGTTCTGCTGTGTTCCTGAGGCCTTCGTCTTCATTAAAGCTATGTGACAGGGCTTAAGTGGTAAGCACTCAACCTATCATCTGGAGATCAGGAGTTCAATTCCCGGGTGATGCTGTAACTCGCAGCCGGAGGTCTAGAGAGAGCTGATTGGCCGAGTTCTCTCAGAGGGGAGGGATGAGAGGTACTTAGTGTTCCCACATTAATCACGGCTCTACACCCAATCAGGGGCGTCTGTGAGCTCACGCAAGCAGAAGGAGCAGACAGTGCCTGAGTGAGCAGTTCGAAAAGATGCGGTTGGCTGGCAGCACTGAGTGGTAGAAGTAGCCTTAATGTGGGAGCCTCCTAGTGACGGGGAGGAATTGTATAGATGTATAGGTTCATTCATTATGATTCATTCTATAAACTTGTCTTGAAGTTTAAACAATCACCACAGCAGTCTCGCGATGGGGGAGGTTTAGTTTTATGTCATTGTGGATTTATTCTGTGAAAAATGTTACTGGAATGAAATATTTGCAGTTATGACAGCAGAATCCGCAGTTTATTGCAGTCAAGATACTTTCATATTAAGGTTTCCACCATATTTCAAGTCAAGAATGTAGAAACACCCATAGTGTCAAACTACTGTAACACTACATTATCTACATTTAACATCATAAGCAGCGTCATGTCCAAGCGTTTAATCAGAAATTCCGGATTCGGAGCAAACAGAACATTTTCTCCAGATTCTCCAGAGGTCCCAATCTCACAGTGGTCCTAGAGGATTCTGGACCGTCACTGAAGTAGGACAAAAAGAGCAAAGTGTGAAATCAACAACATCAATTTTAGCAACATGTCACTGCATGGAAGCTTTTTAAACACTTTTTAAACACATGTTACTGTAATACATTTGTGAATCTTTTTTTTATTCTTGAAATTGTTTCTATCTATTCTATATTTGAAAATGATGCCCAAAGAAATTATGGAAAAATATGTTGATCCAAATAAATAACTATCCACCTCATGCTTAGTTTAGTTTAGTTTAGTTTAGTTTAGTTTAGTTTAGTTTAGTTAGTTGAATCTCGCTACAACAAACCTGACTGGACTTTCAGAAATTAGTTTATTTTAACAAATAACCTTTATCAAAGGTTAGTTTAAGAATATGAAATGTAATTAACTATAAAATATTTTTTATCATATGCAAAGCCACATTTTAAAAATAGCTTTATTGATTGTAATTAAACAATAACTGTTTTCACATCTTTTCAAGACTTACTGACCAATTCAATGCTGTGCAATAGTGTTACAGAGCACATGCCATCAGTATCCATGTGTTCGATTGTCAGTGGGTTTTGCATGTTCTTCTTATGCCTTGATCCCTTGCTTGTATCTTGCTGGTTGCATTGGGAGGGAAAAATCCATTGCTCTTAGCTTTAAATATTACCCTACATTGTCTACAAAAAGGAGAAGTTTATGATGAGGTGATATTTATTGTCAAATTCACACAGACACACTTTGAACAAATGTGTCCATCTTTTTTTGTGAAGATTAGGGACCACTTTAAAATACTGGGAATTCTTGTACCTGCCACCCAGATAGCACACTGCTGAAGGACAAACATTGGGCCAGCGGCTGTGCATATGTTGGGCCAATGTTGGCATCAGTGGTTGGCCCAATGTCCCAACATTGGCTCATTGGTGAGGCCAAAGATATGTTGTCCCAATGTTGGTCCAGTAAATAATGGCAAAGTTGGAAATTGGAAACTAGACTCTTTTCATCATTGCCAATAATAAGAAAACACATTTACAGTGTCTCATTTATCCCCAGAAATTTATTTATTTTATTTGTGATAAAATAATTACAAACTAAGAAAATATATGTAACCATTATGATAATAAACAAGCAAGATGGATGAAAATAAATGCATACTAACAAAGCACCCATTGCCTCATACTGTCTTTTATATCAGGTGGCTCTGCATCTTTTTCATCATCATTCAACTCAGTACTTTCACCATCAGCTTGGTCACTGTAGCTCATCTATTCTTTATCATCATCTCCATCATCAAAAATTACAGCATCTTTGGAGAACTGTGACTCTATTCTGTGTAAATACATCAATAATTAGAGCATTGTACTATACATTAAAATGTACTTCAAAATATGTTCTTGAAAATATTCCTTTTTAACCTGCAAAATGATGAACAAATAAACATTTTCCACATTTGCCTCAACTCAGATCAACAGTAGTTCCAATATTACAGCACACATGTTTTTCTGCAGATGAAACTAAGTAAACACAGCAATTCAAACAGTAAATAACCTAGCAAAATTGTCAAATGATATGTTTCACATGCTAACTACCTTAGTACATGTACATAGGCACATGCAGCCCCTTTAACATTTCTGGCAACTATTACTATGGCAACAATCCCTATGGTTCTAACCTTGGCTTTGGCTTGCTGCTGTGTTCACTGGCAACAGGTTAATTAGCCTAGCATAATAGTGCATAGCTAAACATATTTCTCACCACATTACAGCAAAACTACTAACTGAATGCTTTTCATGTAACCACTACAGATTCTCAACACTCTTACTGTATTCAACATCTCACTCACTCACTCACTCATCTTCTATACCGCTTTATCCTCTATTCAGTGTCACAGGGACCTGGATCTTATCCCAGGAAGCTTAGGGCACAAGGCAGAGTACACCCTGGACAGGGTGCCAATCCATTGCAGGGCACACACATACACACTCTCACATATCCATTCATACACTACGGGCAATTTGGGAAGCCAATTAGCCGAAACTGCATATCTTTGGACTGTGGGAGGAAACTGGAGTACCGGAGGAAACCCACCAAGCACGGAGAGAACATGAAAACTAAAACGGGGTAAATACTATATACTAAATACAAAAAATTGGGGTGTCTTGACTGTTACACCTTATGAACTGTACCACAATGATCTTTATAACTATTGTTTTTAGCTGTCTTAAATGCATATTTATTTTATGCACATCACTTTTTAACTTTTTACCCTGCATCTACGGCATTTAGCCATAAATAACACATTATCACCTTTGTTTAGCTGACATCATAGCAAATCTTTTTAGATATAATTTATGATAATAGGACTTTTGGCAGCATACAAAGTGTTTGTGTTAGGCACATGAATTGAGCGTGAATGAGCGATAATAGGCAAGTTGTTGTTTCTCTGTCTCGTTCTCTCGAAACAGAGCATATTATTCAGTCATCATGGATCATTAAATATTCATAGTTCTATAGGCAATATTTAGGAAACAGAATTATACTCACAAATAGTTAGCAATCCTCAAAAAAAGCAATGTCTGTCTTTGTACAATAGGCTAACAATGGGCCAACAGACAAAATGTCATTGGGCCAACCACTGATGCCAATATGGACCTAATGTATGCACTGGACCAACATTGAGCCAACATCGGAGCACTAATGTCAAAATTAGCAAGGTTACCAAAATTTTGCCGACGTTGGGCCAACAAAATATCTGGGTTATATTTGGGTTTTTTATTGCTTGTTTGTTTGTTTGTATGTTTGCATGCTTATTTACTTAACTTTTACTTTTTTTGCAGTTATATTAACAAAGAGTTATTGGGAAAAGCCCCAGAGGTGCTTCATTAGCATTTATCACATTACTAATTAATAGTATTATTATTTGGTTTTAGAAAATAGGTACATGGTACATGATATGCATTTACAGATTTGACTATTATAAGATCACAACACATGTTAGTCATATGCTTCACAAAATGTTTTTTTTTTTCAAGGTGACTCAGTAGCAGTTAAAATGCAACAGGAAGCAACATGTGGTTTGTTAGTGTTAAGAGTTGCTACAGATGAAGAGGTGCATGTGCATTTGGGAGGTATTTCGAGGGATTCTAAGCAGTTATGAGTCACCAGCCAACAAAGCAACACACGGAGCATTTTCTATGATCTCATATGTCAAAGTATTGTGTGTAACAATCGTGCCCAGCTAATTTTTCCAGTGTAAGTGGTGACTGAATATACTTTATGTGGATGAGGATACTTATTCATGGATGCTTTTTCTCCTATGCTGTGTAGCATTATCAGTTTTTCATTTGCTCCTACTATTTTCAATAATTTAACTCCAGTATGTATGTATGTGACAGTATGTATCAGTCTATGGAACCATACTATAGTACATGGAATTTGGTACTGATGTATCAAAGTCTGTACCATATTAGAAGTATGTACCATATTGTGGTATGTGTCATTGTACCATAGTACAAATATGTACCTGTCATGAACTGCGGGTGTGTGTCGGCGTTTTAGTGGCATAAATGCAGGAGGCGAGCTGGCAGTTCAGTAATAATGTTTATTCAAGTAAATCATAGAAAACAAAACATAAGCTCTTTCTAAGAGCACCTAGAGCTCTTTATATACTTAAATACTTAAATAAACAATACCCACACAAACCCTACGACGTTTAATGCAACACAAAGTCTTCAACTGAAACTGGCTATTTATAATCAAGAACTTAATTACCTTCCTCGGCTCAGGTGAATGCTTACGTCACCTGGCCGAGGTGCATCATGGAAAACGAAGTCCAAACTGAAATTACACAAGAACTAAAACTAAACAAACCAATGGGCGCTTTGGCGCCCTCTAGGGGTTAACCCTTACACCCCTTCCCAATTTATCCAGTGTTGGGCCAAGATTTTAGGGTGTACTGACTTTTGCAACCTGTTATCCATGAGGTGCGAATATGTACCTTAAATGTGTTTTACAAAAGGACAGATAATGTTCATAGGTCAAAAATTGTAACCACTAAAATCTTGACTGTTGAAATAGCTACTGATTGCCTTTTTTGTTCATGCAGTCAATTTCCCAGAGAGAAATCCACTTATCCATCCATCCATTTCTGCATTGATCCAATCATATGTCCATCCACTCAGCCATATAACCATTCATCCATATACCGATCCATAAATCCATTCATTAATGCATCCATATAACCATCCATCCATCCATCTGTATAACTGTTTATCTATCCAATCATTCAGCTATATATTCATTCATTCATTCATTCATTCATGTACCTTCCATCCATCCATTTGTATACATGTTTACCTATCCATCTATCCATCCACTCATCAATATAACTATCCATCCATCCATCCATCCATCCATCCATCTATCCATCCATCCACACAGTACTGTATGTACATCCATTCATCCACCCTCCAAACCATCCATCTGCCTAGCCATACATCATCCATCCATCGATTCATCCAGTCACCTAAACATACTGTACATCATCCATTCATCATCCATTCATTCAGCAACCATTCATCCAATGGTGGCTGAATGGATGGAGGATGAATGGATGGAACCATCACTCTATCTCAGTGCTGCCCGGTACACTGGTCCTGGAAAACCCCTTGCCCTGGTGGCTGATTGTATGGATGATGAATGGATGATGTACAGTATGTTTAGGTGACTGGATGAATTGATGGATGGATGATGTATGGCTAGACAGATGGATGGTTTGGAGGATGGATGGATGGATAGTTATATGGATGAGTGGATGGATAGATGGATAGGTAAACAGGTATACAAATGGATGGATGGATGAATGAATGGGTGGATAGGTATATGGATGAATTTTCTCAGCTTCCTGATTTAACTAATCAGCTATTTTAATAGCCTTTTCTGAAAAGAATAAAATGTGCAAGGCTGGGGTCCTCCAGGACCAGCGTTGGAAGCCACTGATGTATATACTGTAACCAGGCTTCCCTCCATTCAACCATATACAGTGCATTCGGAAAGTATTCACAGCACTTCACTTTTCCACATTTTGCTATGTTAAAGCCTTATTTCAAAATGGATTAAAAATCATAATTTTTCTCAAAATTCTATAAACAATACCCCATGATGACATTGTGAAAGAAGTTTGTTTGAAATCTTTGCACATTTATTAAAAATAAATAACTGTGGGACCTTATATAGACAGGTGTGTGTCTTTCCATATCATGTCCAATTAACTGAATTAACCACAGGTGGACTCCAATCGAGTTGTAGAAACATCTTAAGGATGATCAGTGGAAACAGGATAAACCTGAGCTCAATTTTGAGTATCATGTCAAAGGCTGTGAATACTTATGTGCATGTAACTTTTTTGTTTTTTATTTTTAATAAATTTGCAAAGATGTCAAAGAAACATTTTTGTTGCCATTATGGAATATTGTTTGTAGAATTTGGAGAAAAATAATGAATTTGATATGTTTTTTTATTTTTTTAATCCATCTAAAGATTTATGCGTCTCCACAATTAGATCCATGACTTGCTTTGGTCTTCGGACAACATCAACCATAAAGTTGGACCTCACATAGAGATGGAAATTCATCCACATGAAACAACAGGTGATTTCTATCCAATTTCCTAAACAGGTGTTGAGATCACAGACAAATTGAGAGAGTTGGCAAGATGACCCATTGCGCCTGATCAAAGTTAGCACTCAAATATAAAACTACATCTCATTATTTTCTTACCAGTCCATGTTTTTACTCAGCAGGCTGAACAAGTTTGCTAATGAGAAGTGCGTATGTTTGCTAAGAACAAAACATCTGGAGAAGAAACATGTTCAAGCAGGCAGTGACAGAAACAGATACGTAGATCTGTTTTTTTATGTGTGTTTATCTTAATAACAGCATCTGCCAGGACAGGATCGTGGACAGGATGAGGTCATTAAACTAAAATGTCATTTGTCTTGTGTCTTTTCTCACCTTTAGAGAAGAAATAACAGTGCTGTTGATTCTCCATTTGAAGGTGGTCATGATTACCGCAGCTTTGACAGTGCTTTCTACAATCTTTATAATAATGTGTTTGTTATAATACTATACCGTTTCTGTAGTAACAACTCATTAACAAACATCGTGATGAAGTTTTCTGCAAGGAGAGGGTTATTTAGCAATTATGGAAGGAGTCCCGTCTGTGAGTGTCTAACTAATTTGTCCAACATTCAACATTTAAAGTCTGGATGATTTTTAGGGTTTCTCTGTAACAAGACATGCTACTAATTTATATATTTATTTTTAAAAAGAAAGAAATAAAGTAAGACTGCTATGCTATGACATACCATTAAATGAAACTATAATTAAAAAGTACAGTATATATCATATACTATGATATAATATTATATCATTTCTTAATAAACAAACCAAAGATATTACCATTTGTATATACTGTGCAATAGAAGGATTAACCGAATAGGGTGTGTTGTTATAGGAAAATAATCAATGGTTTAATTAATTTCTTAATTTAAAGAATTATTTAAAACTTATACAAACCGGATTCCAAAAAAGTTGGGACACTAAACAAATTGTGAATAAAAACTGAATGCAATGATGTGGAGA
>JAQMYI010000014.1:2247273-2258909 GCA_030014275.1 Clariallabes melas | reverse complement strand
GTGGGTTTGTTTGTGTGTGGGTGTGTGTGTGTGTGTGTGTGTGTGTGAAGGTGCTGAGCGTGCGTCAGACGCAGCTGCAGGAGCGGATGGAGGAGAAGCGACGAGCTCGCGAGGAGTGTGAGAGGAAGAGGGCGGAGCTTCTGCAGCAGCTGGAGGAGGAAGAGGCGGAGAAACGGCAGCGGAGGGAGGAGTCAGAGCAGCGACGCACCGCACGCATGCACGACATCAACGCTCAGGTGTGTGTGTGTGTGTGTTTTCTCAAATAGTTTATAAAAATAGTCAAATAAACCCTAAACACACACACACACCGTGTCTCCCGTGCAGGTGGAGCAGAGGCGCAGGAAGCGGTGGGAGGAGCAGCAGAGACTCGAGCAGGAGGAGGCGGGGTTGAGGGAGGGGCTCAGGCTGCAGGAGGAGGAGCTCCGGTTAGAGGCGGAGCAGATGACCCGGCGCGGCTACGAGGATAAGGTGAGGGGCGTGAACACGCTGACGTCTGATGATTATAGAGATCTGGATTCTGATTGGTCAGAAGCAGCAGGTGGTGATGAGTGATTGGTGATCTGACCGGAGGCGTGTCCTGTGTTGCAGATTCGCAGCAGACCTCGCTCAGCCTGGACGTGACGACACGTGGACACGCCCCCTCCCGTCGCCTGGTTGTTGTGTGTGTTTGCAACCATTTCCTGATGCCAGTGTGGGGGCGGAGCTTATGTTCACGCTAACATCGACATCACGTCTCTCTACCCGTAGCGATCCAATTTCATGTTATGCTAAGCGCTCTTGTGAGGTCACATGATCAGATTTGCTTTCTAGTTTAACTTAAGCCCCGCCTTTCTTCTTTTTTACGCATCATAAAAGTTCTCTAAAGAGCTTCTTCATTTAGTATCTCCTGTTTTATTAGTATTTCTGTTCGTGTAATTCCTCCTAAATAGATTATCTCATGAGTGTTAGCGAGCGTCATAGCCTAGCGTGATGTCTTTAATACAGTGATTGTGTTTTGTATCAGTGGAATGTTCTGTATTTATGAATTCTAAATTTGTAATTAAAACAGTTTTATCAAACAAGGCTCGTCAAGTCCATGATGTTATGATGTTCACTAGAATCACACGGATTCTGTAGAAAAGTGTGAAGATAATGACGACAATAATGATACAGAAATATTATTTATATTTTTAACTGCATGGAAACTTTTTTAACCAATTTTTTTCTTCCAGTTGTTGTTCTGATTTGATCCAGCAGAGGGCAGTGTTACGTCCCTCATTACATTTCAGTTGAAATCAGAAAACATACAAATAACAAAGTTCCAGATGTTTTAGCGTGTGGTACAATTCCTAGCAAGTTCATATTTAAAACATTTATCTCGGAGGGTTCTTCTGGAAGAAAACGCTCTTGTACATCAAGCTCTTTCTGGGTTCCTTCAGAGGGACAGCTGAAGGGTTCTAGATGTTCTTACGCCGTATCTGTTCATCTGGAGCGCCACCTGTAGAGAACGCTAATCCTCTTTAATGCAAATGCTAACCACGCTGTTAATCCTATAAGTGATTATCTAGCTAAACTACCTCCGTGTGTGTGTGTGTGTGTGTGTGTGTGTGTAAGTAGGGCGAAGCCTGAAGCAGTGTGTGTTTTTCAGCATGTCAGCATCTATGTAACCACATCAGCACTACTAGCGGAAAGCTGCTCGGCGTATCCACCACACACACACACTACACACACGTCTAGATCGATGCACGTATAGTAACACAAACACGGTGTTGTGGTCGGGTGTGTGTGTATATGTGTGAAACAGAGTTATAGTAAACACATTTGTATTGTATGTGTGTGAGAAGTTGCTGCTTCAAACCAGTTCTTCGTCTCTACTGTATTGAAGCAGAAACAACTGACAGGAAACATTGAAATGCTCTTGAAGGTTCTGATCGTGTCTCCTGGACCAGGACGGTGTAGCGGTTAGCGCTGTCTCCTCACACCTACAGAGTCCAGGGTTCGATTCCTGCCTCAGGGTCTGTGTTTGAGAGGTTTGCATGTGGGTTTCCTCCGTGTACTCTGGTTTCCTCCAACAGTCCAAAGACATGCATTAATTGGTGGTCCAAAATTGCCTGGAGTGTGTGTGCGTGTGTGTGTGTGTGTGTGTGTGTGTGTGTACCCTGCAATAGATTGTCACCCCATCCAGGGTGTACCCCGCCTCGTGCCCTAAGTCTCCTGTGCTATGCCCCAGGTTCCCCCCCGCGCGACCCTGTACACAGGCTACAGCGGTACAGATGATGACATTAAGTGTGTAATTCCTGTGCGCACCACCAGAGGTCAGCAGAGCGACACATTGTGGAGTTCTGGAGTTTCTGGTTCTGACCTTGTGGGATCGTTTCAGAGTGCGGATCATAACCTTTGTTCTGTGTGTGTGTGTGTGTGTGTCACGTTCGTGACCGTAGGGACGATTACTGATAATAATCTCGCTGACTCAAAGTAATGGCACCTTCAATTAAGATCAGGTTGTTCACACACACAAAAACTAAAAACTGAAACGGATGGAATAAAAGTCAGTTTGTTTTGGTTTAGCCCGTGCGGTTACTGGTGTAATAAACAACTTGATGATGAGGATGATGATGATGCGTCTTTCCTCTTCTTCATAGTAACCATATGGTCTTGAGTTTTTCTTCGTGATTGACGTTTAGTCGAGTCCCAAATCGCGAAGCGGCTCACGAGTGATCAAAGCAGCAGCAGGATCTCCGGCCTTGGTGTGCATGTGTGTGTGAGTGTGTGTGTGTGTGTGAGAGAGTGTGTGTAGTCAGTGCCAAGGCTCCACAGAGAGAGCAGCTGCCCTTGTTTTTATTGCTCCTTGCCTCCCTCCGTCTGAGTGAGCGGGGGATGAAGAGATAAAGAAAGATGTTTAGTAGCTCTCGTCCTTTTCCTCTACTCTCTTTCTCTCTCTCGCTTTCACACACACTCTCTCTCTCTCACACACACACACACTCATACAGAACAATTTAACACCTATAATAACTTCAGAGACCGAGCCGATAATTGGTGCGTCTTTCCGAAGAGAGGAAGAGTTTCGAAGAAGAAGAAGAAAAGGATTGAACAGGTTTTTTCTTCTTCTTTCCCCCTCTGAGTCTCGCTGTGTGAACTCTGCATCTTCATCCTGAAGCTGGAACGTAAACACACATGAAACTGCTGAATTCGTTAACAAAACAGCTTCAGTGTGAAAGCAACAGCGCACACACACACACACACACACACACACACACACACACATGACCTCCGTCACCCGGTCCCCGGTTCACTCTGATTTATGAAAGTGTGTTCATAACACACACTCACTGCATTCACACACACATGGAGCCAGACACACACAGTCACACGGCCAGTGACCTGGAAGGTCACACCATTTAATTAAGGAACTCAAACACACACACACACATACACACACACATACAAACCCTCACAGAGGAACTCTCTCCTGCTCCTTACACTCCTTGTGTGTGTGTGTGTGTGTGTGTGTAAGAGACAGCTGAAGAGAAGCAGACATGAGCTAATTAACGACTTCAACACAGAAGCGGTGGAGTAGAACCAGGAGGAGGCGAGGAGATAGTGTGTGTGTGTGTGTGTGATATATATATACAGTATATATGGATGTGTGTGTGTGTAAGAGAGGGAGGGGTAAGACAGGTGTAGTGACACTGTCACTGTAGGTTTGAAACCTCAGGGCAACATTACACCTGCTGTCTTCACGCCTCCGCTGGTGATGGAGAGAATTAAACCTGTTTGTTGTTGTTGTTATAAATATTAATCAACAACTCGTTAATTAGCATCTTACCAGGAGTTTGAAAAGTAGCATCAGTATCTCTCTCTATTTAGAAAGACATATGAGTGCTTTAATGAAGAGACGTTGGTGAGGTCAGGCTGTAGGACCTGAAGTGGCTCAGTGTGGAAGCAGCACACAGAGGGACGGAGTTGTCTCCGAGGCACCAGCGTTACAGCGGGACCGTCTCTCCTTCTCTCTGTCTCTCCTTCTCTCTGTCTCTCGCCCGCTCGGTCTCTCGCCCTCGTTCAGGGGGAGGTGACGTCCTGTCAGTTAGTCACGTTGCAATTATCCTGATTAGCAATTAGAGCTTCTTCTGCCTGCAGAGCCTCTGACCCCGTGTTCTCTCCGTCTTACACACAGTCTGGGGTTCTTCTGTTACCGCCAGCTTTCTGTCCACTTCTGCTTTACTCCAGTCCAGTGTAGCTGTGGACTTCATCCATCCATCCAATTATACCTCCATCTGTCTGTCTATCTATCTATCTATCTATCTATCTATCTATCTATCTATCTATCTATCATCAAGCCATTCTTTTGACTCTATCCTTTCATTTCATCGCACATCCACTCACCTGTTTATCTATCAAATTGACCATCTATCCATCAGAGCACATATCCATCCATTCCTCTATCCATCCATCTCTCTATCCATCCATCTACCCATCTATGGTTATCTGTCCACTTGACCATCCATCGATCCATCATTTATACACCCATTTATTTAAACATCCACTTGATCCCGTAATCAAACAATATTATAATCCAAACAGCCATGCATTGAACATTCTTCCTTGTGTTCCATCCGTCCCTTTAGCTATCTATCCAGGGATCCAGTGATCAATTCATTCTATTCATCTGTTCTTTTGGCTATCCATCCATTCACCCATCTAGATCTACTTGCCGTATCTACTATCTGTCTACCCATTTACCATCTACATCTTCTTTTACATTCTTTTTATTCAAACATCCAGTAATCAGACCAAAAAAATAAACAAACAAACCAACCAGCCATGCATCAACCTATCTTCCATGTGTTTGAACCATCTATCCATCCATCCATCTATCCCTTTCGCTTTCTACTTATTCATCTGGCCATTAACCTCTTTATCCATCCAGCCAGCCATTTGTGTTTTTGGCTATTAATTAATTTGTTCATCTGTTCTTTATCCATCTATAAATCCTTCCACCCATTCATGATAATTTGTCCTTTTGACTAGTCATCTGTCCTTCCATTTAACCATCTTCATCTCTTTTTACATTCCTTTATGGATTCAAACATCCATCCTTCCAAACTTCCATTCACCCAGTAATTAATGCATATGATATGCCAACTACCCATCCATCCATCCATCCATCCACTAATCATTCTTTCTTGTGTTTCAACATCCTTCCATCCATTTGACCATCCATCCATCCATCCATCCATCCATCCATCCATCCATCCATCCATCCATCCCTTTGGCTTTCTATTTATTGATCTGGCCATTAACCTATTCATACATTCATATGTCCATTCACCAATCCATCTATCCATCTATTCTTCCCTTTTGGCTATTTATCAGTCTATCCAACCATCCACCCCTCCATGATAATTTGGCCATTTTGTCAATCCATTTCTCTGTCCATTTAATCATTCTCATCCTTTCAACATCAATTCTTCTAGTAATCAAGGAATATGATAACCAACCATCCCTTAACCTTTCTTCCTTGTGTTTCAACATCCATCCATCCATCCATTCAGCCATTAAACCACCTGTCCATCTATCCATCCATCCATCCATCCATTTAACCATATATTAATTCAGTTATTAGTCCATTAGACTCCATTCATCCATTCATCCACCCATCTATATATGTGACCATCCGTCCATCAGACCAAGGCATGAATGCATGTAACAATCCATCCAGATGATATTATATCCATTCGTTCAACCATCCGTCTATCCCTTTGCCTATCCCTCCATCCATTCAACGACACTTCCATGCATTCAAACATCCATCCATCTGACCGTCCATTCATTCATCCATCGATTCACAGCAGCAACAGCTGAAAGGAATTGTCTCTGAGGCTTCCCTTAACATTCCACTGCTATTATTCTGTAATTCCCATCACGCCCATCTGTCCTTCCCTCTGTTCGGAGCTGAAGAGACGAGGGGTTCAGGCCACGACCCCGAATCCTGGATCCTTCTCACATACCCGCCGGTGTGGAGAAGCATGAAGTGCCCTTGATGGCTGTGTATTGAGACTGAAATGCCTTTGAACACTTTTCTCGGATTAAACCTGCACGCTCTTCAAACGTCCCTGTGATCTTCGAGAGCTTGACGTGCGTCAAGAAGTTTGTCCCTGAGTTCGCAGCTCTGTGAAACTCCCTCTCTGTCCTTTTCTCTCAATACACACTTTCAGAATCAGGCCTGCTGAGTGCCCTGGTTCCTCCTGCTGGGGGCTGCTCTCTAATCAAGTGAGCATCTTTTGAAAAGAAGAACCCCGGGTTGCCCGGGACAAGGAATAAAGGGATGGGAGGAATGATATTTAAAAATATTCTAGCAGCGCTTCAAGGGAGGTCAGTAAGACCTGAGAGGAAACGTGTCCTGGTGAACTCGGTACACTCGGGGTTGTGAGAGTAGGAGAATAGGAGAATAGTGGAATAGGTGTGGAAAGAGGACCCAGAATTAAATATCCAGTGTAATCTTCATTTAGTGCAATTTAGTTGGATTTGTTGGAATCGGAGCCTCGTATCTTCAGCTCTGGAGTGAAACTAAGTGCACTCTTGTGGACGTCTCGACACTGCTGATCCAATACAGTGCATTTGAGGAAAGTCAAGATCAAATTGAAAAACACAAAGGCATTACAATTTTCTTTTGCATGGAACTTTTAACTTTCACAGGTTTTCACAGAGGTCGAGATGTAGCACAGAAGCACAAGTTTGGCTGGAGTATCTCCCTCTGAAGCTGAGATATGAAGAAGATGAGAAGACATCGCATTCGCCAAATCTCCAATGTGTATTTTTTTCTCTCTCTTTCTAAATCTAGGATTTCCTGGAAGAGAACCAGATTAAGAACATGGATTGACAGATCAAGAGTGACGTCTTTAAGATTGAGATAAGGGAGCAGGCTGGCACTTACGGCGGCACCGCTTGAGCCTGGCACCCCCGCCCGGTCCACAGCTGACACCTCTTTCCTCAGTGCTGTGCTCGATTTGGACCTTCATCAGTTTCCAGCTGCCCACCAGCTAGTGACTGTTGTTGGACTGGAGTCAGTGGGATGGTGAGAAACGCTGCAGTTGTGGATACTGTACATTTGTCAGTATTAATATTAACAGACTGAACGCGATTGGATTTGTAGTGCTGTGTGAATACTGCATTACCGTACGCCGCACACCTGCCCGGTGACCGTAGAGACTCGCACTGGAGATTATTCTCCAGCAGCAACATGCTTTATGTTTCAATACACTCGCAAAAAAAGACCAAGCTGATATCTGGTGTCTCTCATTTATGTATATAAACAAAACAAAATAACATTTTATTTAAATATGAATAATGAATGACATTCTTAAATATTCATCTTATGTGGTTACTGAGATTGAGATTGAACAAAAGCACACGTTAGGTCTGAATATCACACTCCAAAGCTGAGACAGGAGGCGTCAGTTTCACACCAATTACAGTTATTATTGCAGAAATAAACAGCTATTGGACTCATTTCCACACTGATTATATCTAAACAATATCACACCCGAGGTCACGCTGTTGTACTGAGTATCAGCATGGCTGTCATATGAGCGGTGCTGATATTCAGTACAACAGCACGACCTTGAGTGTGATATTGCTTTTATATAACAGATCCACAAACACCATTTACTATCAACAGATTATCATTTATTTCTTTGTTTAACGAGTTATTTCGCTTCGCAAACACATATCCTCCCGGCGGAACTAACTAATACCCCTATCTCACCTATGCGGTTTCGCGCGGTGGCCATAAGTGCGGTTCATCATGATTCAAACATGTTAAATTTTTTTGGCTGTCCTCGCGGAAGCTTGCGGTCCTTACAGAACTCCGCGGGACATCAGCGGAACGTCAGCGGGCAATCGCGGCAGTTCACGGTGCCTAACACCGCATCTCACCGTGAGTCAAACCGCATAGGTGAGATAGGGGTATAACCGAGACTGGCGGAGCTGGAGACTGTTAGTTAATGTAATTAACGGAGATGAGAGTAGTGTTAAACTCTTAGCGTGAGGAGAATAAACCATGCAGGTGGTGGACAGTCCTGAGAAACTTACACAAGATTTACATTATATTTCCACTTATTCCACTTTAGAATATCAGTTAACTTTTGGGTTCTGGGGTCGAATCCCAAATCGAAATAGTGTGAAATCATAGCGTGAAATCGAAAGCTAGTGCACTATGTAGGGTGTACAGTCCCTTGTTTCACATACAAAGTAGTGCCCTTGAACATGGGTTAGAGAAGGATTTGGAATTCAGCCTTGTGTTAGAAGCTAGTTAGCTTTATAGCTCAAAATATGGAACGATACGGAACAACATAGCAAGCAGTTATTAAGGAGGCAGCGTGTTGTAAGATGCATCTCCTCAGTACTGTGGACGGTACAGACCTACTCTAACCCATGTTGCAGAACACCTGGGACGCAGAGTGAAAAACATCCAGTGCTGTTACTGTCTATTATCATCACTTGTAGAACAGCTTTCTTCTAATAAGAATACTCGGTCAGAACTAAGCAGACACATGATCTAATGTCTCCTGATTCTTATTGTAGGTACAGCAGTACCTCAGCATACGGACATCCCGAGTCACATTTTCCCTCCTTAAGGACTGGAATTTTGCAGAACATTTGCCTCGGCACATGAAGGACTTATACCCCTATCTCACCTATGCGGTGTCGCGCGGTGGCCGTAAATACAGTTCATCACGATTGAGTGCGAGTTTTGGCGTTGTGATTACATTTCCATTTTAAATTTTTTATTCTTTTGCCGGTCCTCGTGGAAGCTCGCAGACCTTGCAGAACTTCGGGCAGGACGTCGGGCGGTCACGTGCGGCAGATAACGGTGCCTAACACCGCTTCTCACCAGGAGTCAAACCGCGTAGGTGAGATAGGGGTATAAGTTGCACGCATGTCCAGGAGCCGTTCAAAACTTGTTTGCGTCAGTGGAAAACCAAGTGGAGTGAGTTTATTTATTTTTTTGTGGGGGTTTTTTTGCATTCTGGGTTAGATTTAGTGAAGACGTAGCACCGCGGGTCCCGAGAATGTTATAGACGGTCAGCAAGAAGAAAGGGAAGCAGGGAGCCGCACAGGTTTTTAAAGCAGCCGGTGCCAAGAGGTTTAATGTCTATTTATTTCATATTTAACATCATTTATATGTCTTTTCTAAATGTTTTGATTGTTTTATATGCAAAAATCTGATTATAGTGTTGGAAATTGGTAATATATTTGGGAGGCTGGAACGGATTATCTGCATTTACATTATTTCCTATGGGACAATGCGTTTCACAATATGAACTTTCACCGTAAGAACTCTGAGCTTCTGAGCTTGCAGCAACAGTAACACGTCTTCATCACACCACCAAGTTGTTGATTATTTACCTATAACAGCATGCACATAGTGTATTATTATTACTCTAATATGAAGAATGTTATTAATGAGATGGAGACGAAGAGTAAAAAGGTTCCGCAGTTCCGTTTTTCTTTATCCGCCTGACGGTTACAGCAGTGTCAACAACCCGATGCAGATCCTCGGCCGTGTAATTAACACAGCAGGTGCGTCGAACACACCTTACAGCTCAAACATAACGCAACACACCTGCCGCCACGCCGCGTGACTGATGGGACACTGCAATCTAGTCTGCCTCCATCTGTCCGGAAAGATGAAGGATTAATGACGACACGGATTATTTCCTCCATCATGTACTCTCTGATACGAGCGCTTCAGAATTTTAATTTCCAGATTCTCAAATATTAAAACAAGATAATCAGACGAGTCGAGGCATTTGAAATAAAATCTCAAAATCCATTTATTTATTTTTTTTGCACTTCAAAAACAAAACAAATAGGGAGTGAGTATACAGAACAGCAGGAATGTACCAGAATCACAAAGGAAATTTTCTCTGTCTTTCTCTCTCTCTCTCTCTTGTTTTTTTGGTTTTGGTTTGAGCCTCGGAAAAAAAAGCAAATAAAATTACCCTTCATACAGTCATAATAATTGCACTTCATAAATCTAGACTGCTTTTTGCCTGTGGCAGAAACCCAAACACTCACCTCCCTCCCTCCCTCTCCCTCGCTCTCTCTCTCGCTCTGTGTGTCTGAGTTTAGGAATTCAATTTTCCAATAAAACTCGCCTGAAAAAGAAATGCTAATTCAGCGCCGGGTACCGTGGCGCCAATCCAATTTCTCTTCATCTTTTTTCTCTCTCTCTTTATTTTTTATTTTTTTGCTTTTTACGTCAGTCCACTCAGGCGGATAAGTGCAGCACGTTCGCAGGGACATCACAGCTGGAATGAATGAGAGAGAGAGAGAGAGACAGAGAGAGAGGGAGAGAGAGAGAATTCCGTACCGTCTGTCTCAACCAGAGGAACAAATCAAAAATCTTCGTTTCATCATTCCAAAAAATAAAGATAAAGAATTGAATGTTGGATTCGACCATTTCTCTCCTGCAGTCTAGCTTTAAACATGGTCATGTGACCTAGCATCGGACAATTCTCACAACCATGTGAAAAGCAGGAAAGATCCAAAAATCGATCACAAAGAGCGGAATGTCCTTAAACAACCTGAACACTAAATCAGAAAAAGGATCCGTGCAGACGGTTCTGCGTCGACTACCTTGAACTGTTTTATTTGTTCACTTACGAAAAAAATCAAATGAAATACCAACTAATCTGCTCAGTGGGTGGAAGCGGTAGAGATTATGACGAGTGCATTAACACTGTTAAAAGCATAAAGTATTACAAAAAAAAAAAGGAAAAAAGAAAAGAAAAACTAGATATTTCGAAATAATGACAAAAATACAAGCTGAATTCTTCCTGAATCATACGAGTGAAATCTTGCTTTTATTTTTAAGAAAAATAAAAACAGTTCTTGGTCGTGGACTTAAATGAACAACCATCATTAAAAACAGGTCCTTAAACACAAGAATGCTCAAACATAAAACCAAAGTGGAAATAATCCAGGACCTTCTGAATCCTTAATATTTAAAACATGATTTATTTCTGAGCAGCCATCAATCATTCCGTGGACTCCAGTGTCAGTTCCTCATAACTCTGAAAGCAGTGATCGGACCTGTTACAAGATTTTAGCCAAAAAAAGCAATAAAGGAAAAGTAACAATTAAAAAAAACTAAGACACATCATTCTCCTTAGCAGCCAAAAACATCTGATATACTACAAATATATAAAACAACAAAAAATAAATTCAAGTTTTCTTCAAGTTTCATAAATACGTTCAGCTCAAACTCGTTGTTTCCAGTTTCTCAATCTTTCTACAAGATTTCAGATTTCCAACGCAGTGCAATTCAATCATAATCATAATTATTTTTTACAATTAAGCTATTATAATTAGTATTTTATGAAAGTAATATGTATAGTAATATAACTCAACATCGTTAAACACCACTTTGAAGGTGAACTTGTTGAAGGTGTGTTTCTTCTTCACCGTATAAATCCACACACTCGGTCGAGACGGAGGAAAGTCATTTCCTGCTCATGTATGAAGTGGTTTTTATCACCAATAAATGGATAATGTGGAGAACAAAAAATTAAAAACAAAACAAAAAAAAAAAGTAAGAATCCCTGTTGGCAAAAAAAAAAAAAAAAAAAAAAAAAAAAAAAAAAAAAAAACAA
>JAQMYI010000014.1:1423406-1435825 GCA_030014275.1 Clariallabes melas | reverse complement strand
ATATACTTTAAACTTTTAATATATTGTTCAATTTTAAGCATTAAATTTTTTGTTCAATAAAAATGTATTCTTGAGTCGTCCACCATCATTTTGTGGCTTTTGTAAAGTATCGGTTCTGGCACTGTTTTGGCACCGGTACCGTTTTAAAAGTATCGATTTGGCACCGGTATCGTGGCGAAAAAAAAAACCCAAACGATCCCCAACTCTAGTCTGCACTCAGGGCCGATCCCTCGTTCACTCCAAGGCAGGGATGATAATTTGTGGTCACACAGAAAATTATTTTATTTACTGAAAATTGACTAAAATGATCTCTGTTAGTGATGAATGTTTGAAGAAGAACCTCAGCTAGAACTGTTCCCTCAAAGGAGGAAAAGGAGCCAGATCTCTGCTCCTGATCTCTGCTCCTGATCTCTGCTCCTGGTTGATGTGAAAATGCAGGATCCTGATTGGTTGATGTAAAATGATAGATCCTGTCTAGTTAATGAGAAAATGCTGGATCCTGATTAGATCATGAGAAAAGGTTGGATCCTGATTGGCTAACGGGAAAACGCAGGATCCTGATTGGCTAACGGGAAAATGCAGGATCCTGATTGGCTAACGGGAAAATGCAGGATCATGATTGGTTAACGGAAAAATGCAGGATCCTAATTGGCTAACGGGAAAACGCAGGATCCCGATTGGTTAACGGGAAAATGCAGGATCCTGATTGGTTAACGGGAAAATGCAGGATCCTGATTGGCTAACGGAAAAACGCAGGATCCCGATTGGTTAACGGGAAAACGCAGGATCCTGATTGGTTAACGGAAAAACGCAGGATCCTGATTGGTTAACGGAAAAATGCAGGATCCTAATTGGCTAACGGGAAAATGCAGGATCCTGATTGGCTAACGGAAAAACGCAGGATCCCGATTGGTTAACGGAAAAACGCAGGATCCTGATTGGTTCATGGGAAAGTGCTGGCTCCTGATTGGTTAACGGGAAAACGCAGGATCCTGATTGGTTAATAGGGAAATGCTGGACTCTATTTGGTTTCTGTTACAATCAGCTGCTAGTCATTTAAAGACAAGTGCTGCACGAAACAATACCAATAACTTATTACTTATTATTACTTATTATTGCTTTTTATTGCTCTTCAAATGAACAATGATTAAGCTTCCTGATATTTCAGGTTGATGACACACTGACACACTGATTCCCCGATGCCACGTATGTGTACGTGCAGACACGGCGTGATCGGTGGATAAGACGCGACCTCTCGCTTCTCGTACCGCCGCAGGGGATCTCTGATATCTCTCACCGTGATGTTCCAGATTACCAAGGAGATCTCGAGTCACTTTTATTCTCTACTACAAATCTGATCATATGACCACTAGTAACCCTGCATGCATTATGCATCACTCGCTCATGCACATCACACACACATCACACACACACACACAAAGGTGGAGTAACTTCCGTAGTGCAGGACATTTATCACATCTCTTTTTTTTTTCTCTCTTCTTTGCTAAATTGAAACCTGTCAATCACTCTGACCTTTAACTCTATACACGAGAACACAACCACACAGAGAGAGACAGAGAGATGGAGAGAAAGACAGAGAAAGAGTGAGACACAGATAGAAAAAGAACGAGTTTGAAAGGAAAAACAGACAACGAATTTTTTTATTTTAATAATAAATTAGAGACCGTGCACACTTTTTAATCCTCTCTCTCTCTCTCTCTCTCTCTTTGTGTGTCTCATGACAAGAGTTGAGGTTTGAACTCTGATGTGTCAGGAGCAAAATGGAGGAACACACACTCGCACACACACACACACACACACACACACACACACCTCGATCCACTGCGTCGATAATGATAACTTTGAGGTCTACATACACACACACACACATGCACGTTCATCTTCATCCTGTTTACAGGCTACAGAAGGTGAACCACAACACACAGAGAGTGAAACAGAGCGAGGGAGAGAGGCAGAACAAGACAAAACGGAGAGAGAGAGAGAGAGAGAGAGCGGGGCTTTCCGTGGCGAACACACTGAGGTCGGCTGCAGGTGTTAGCTACACCAGTGACCCTCGCATCCTAACACACACACACACACACACACGGAGGTAAAGATTTTCCATATAAAACCACCACCAGTGCACCGTGTAAACACATAACGGGTATAAAGAGGTAAACACAGACGGCTGTGCAGAGCGTTTCGTCTTAGCGCCCTCTGAGGACGCTCGCGTGCTAGTGGAGCTAGCTGTGTTTAGCTAAAACACCAACACTACTTAGATAACTAGCTTGCTCTAGATTCTCAATGAGCTTGGGATTTATTTGTTTATTTAATGCTAACATTAGCCAAGTTGCTTTGCTTCAGAATATTCTGATAACACTAGATTTTAACAGCTAGCAAGTTCTGGTTGGCAATTCTCTCCAAACCTTAGCTAAACACTTCAACTTTCTTTGTAATCATGATCTTAGCTAACTTACATTTTCCTTAGACTCATAATCATAACTAGCTAACTAATATTTTAGGTTTCTCAAAATTGCTTTAAAATAAAATTCTGAGTTTTCCTCCTAAGTTAGCTAACTAGCTCGCTTCAGATGATCATGCTAGTTTTACCTCAGCATTATTATTTTTGTATTATTATTTTTATTTTTATTTATTATTACTATTATATATTTTTTGTTTTGTTTGTTTGTTTGTTTGTTTGTTTTTTCTTCTGTGCAAAATTTAGCCAAGCTGTTTAATATTCTTTAACACTAGCATTTAATAGCTAGCTAGTTGTGTTTGGAAATTCTCTCCAAAGTTAGCTTAATCTTTCTTCAATATGCTTATAATCATAACTAGTTTATATTTCTCAACACATAGTGCTTTAAAATAAGATTCTGACTAGATTCTCACTCATAGCTTTAACTAGCTTTACCTCAGGATATTTTTTGCTAACTTTAGCTAAGTTATTTTGCTTCAGAATATTATAACTAGTTGTGTTTGGTAATCTCTAAAGTTAGCTTAAAGTTTCTTCAATATGCTCAGCTAGCTAATATGTCATGTTTCTCAGCACTTACTGCTTCAAAATAAAATTCAGAGTTTTCAGATGTTCTCCTATATTTAGCTCGTTTTAGACGCTCAACAATGCTAGCTTTACCTCAGAATTTTTTTTTCCTAACAATTATTTAGCTTTAAGAATATAGTTTAACACTACATTTTAACAGCTAGCTTGTTTACTTTGGCAATTCTCTCCAAATTGTAAGTAGACCATAATTACAGTTAGCTTAAAATTTCTTCATACTCATAAAATAAACTGGCTAGCTAATATTTCATGTTTCTAAATTCTTCAACATAAACTTTAGATTTTTTGATGCTAGCTTTACCTCAGGATTTGTTAGCTAAAATTAGCCAAGTTGTTTTGCTTCAGAATATTCTTTAACACTAACATTTAACATTTCGTTTGTTTAGTTTGGCAGTTCTCTCCAAAATAGTTTATTTAAAAAGAATAATAATTAAAAGATAGATAAATTTTATTCGGAAATGTAATCATAGCTAGCTAATGTTTTAGTTTGTAATAAGAGTAAATAAATAATTCAGTGGTAAAAAAAAAAAAAAAAGTGTTCAGTATAAACAGGTACACAAACAACAAAGTTAGATGAAAAAAATGTTTAATTTATACAAAACTGGACTGCATTAATAGGACCAAAATTAAAGGGACAGTACATGATTTTTTTTTTAAAGATACACACTGTCTGTCAAAGTCTGCCACACTTCAGGAAAGGAAAATATTATGATGTATTATATTAATTCAATATTATAAATATAAATATTACCATATTATCATAATATGATCAATATATAATGTATAGCAATAAATTTAGTATTAAAATATTTTATATATTAAATAAGTTTTCTTTTCCTGAAGTGTGTGTAATTGTTTTGGTTTATTCTACACTAGGTAGGCAGATGTACATCATATCATGTGAATTATTCACACCCCTGTTCAGTGTTCCTGTGTAAGCCTCACCTATAAAACATTTACACACACACACACACACACACACACAAACCCAAGGCGAGAACACCTGAAGGCTATTTCAAGAAAGAATTCTGAGTTGTCAGGCAACATAATGCTGAAATTCTGCTAACCGTGGCGTTGTTTCAGTGACACACTCTCACACACTCTCACACACACGATCCGAGTCATTTCAGCACTGATCAGATGTTCAGAGATCAGTAATTCTGAGAAAGCCGACAACCTGCACACTGCAAGGGCACGTGTACGAGTGTTTGTGTGCGAGTACATGTATTAGTGCATCGTTTTTCGAGTTTACGATGAATACTGTCTGTGTGTGTACGTGTGGAAACGGGGCCGTGTGTGTGATGTGTGTGAAACTGAAACTGTGGTGTCGATATGAATCAGTGCCGATCCTATCGCCGATCTTTCTGCTGAAATTACTGCTAGGAAAAATATCAGTGCTCGCTCCTTCTCCATCTGAAACCTCTCTCTGTCTAACTCCATCTCACACACACACACAAACACACACACACAAGTACGGACGCACATGCGTCATCTCCGCAACGTGAGTCAGTCAGAGTGTTCGGAGACTGAGTTTTACAGTCATTTAGAGCGGCTCGGTGCCAACACACACACACACACACACACACACAGAGCACTAGTTCTACAAACAGTAAATCCACTAAAGACCCAAGTTTAGTTAACTTTACCCACTAAAACATAGTGAACCCACAACAATAAGATTCTAGAACTTAGCAAATATACCGACACATTCTGGGGAGATCCAGAACATCAAACCCCATTTTTAGGAGATTTTTCCAATCAGAACCAATTACAGAGGTTCAGAAAACCACACAAGATGATAAACATGCAAACCCCAAGCCAAGGAGAGATTCTAGTAGATCAGAACCCAAGCCATGGCAAGATTCCAGAAGATCAGAACCGAAGGTTTAGAGATTCTAGTAGATCAGAACCCAAGTTTGTGAGATTCTAGCAGATCAAAACCCAACCTGGAGAGATTCTGGTAGATCAGAACCCAAACTGCTAAGATTCTAGAAGATGAGAACCCAAAATGCTAAGATTCTAGAAGATGAGAACCCAAATTGGTAAGATTCTAGAAGATCAGAATCCAAACGGGCGAGATACTAGTAGATCAGAATCCAAACTGGAGAGATTCTGGTAGATCAGAATCCAAACTGGTGAGATTCTAGGAGACCCGAACCCAACCTGGAGACATTTGTGAACACCAGAACCCATCATAAAATGCTAGAACACTTTCCCAAAACATTACAGAATTAACAGAAATTAACACACCTCCTGAAGGCTATGGAACATCACACCCAACGATAATGAGATTCTAGAAGATCAGGACATCAGTACATGTACACTGGATTGTAGAACATCAGAACACACCTTATTAGTGGCCCGATCCCTACATCCGTACAACCTACATTAAAGAACAAAGGTTCTTTTTTTTCTTTCTCAGATATATAGAAGAACAGGAAGGAGAGTAAGAATTTCTCCTGCTGAGGTTCTAGACCTTTAGAACACACCTCCCCAGGATTACAGAAGTTCGGAATCCAAGCTGATGAGATTCTAGGAGATCAGGACCAATGAGAGACAAAGTAAAAGGAAAACAATTTGGTAACAAGAAAAGTCTCCAACTACTACACAAAAATAAACAGTTGTTGTTGTTGTTGTTGTTTTTGTTAGTATTATTTAGAGAGAGCGCAGCTGCACTGAAATCTTTTTGACTCTCTGATGTGGGACATAAGAAAATCAGAAATGACTGTGCATGTAGCTGTGTGTGTGTGTACATGTGTGTGTGTGTGTGCGCGCAAGAACGTTGACACACAGCAGATGTAAGGATGCGGTTTCGTCGAGTTTGAAGTATTTTCCATTCCGCTGGCTGAAATCGTCAGATGGAAAACACACGATCGAGCGAGCGAGCGAGCGCAGCTCTGGATTTAAACACACACACATCCTCACTCTCACACCACGGCACCACGGTTCAGCGTAACCTCGCCGTCTCACAGGCGTCCGGCACGTCCTTCTGATCCCACCCCCTCCCCCTCCCCAGCTGGGACTAAGGGGCGGTGCTGGAACTGACCCGCTCCTGGACCCTGTCCGTGTGAGATCAACATCACGGCACGCTAAATACACTGGAGTGTTATTTGGTTACACAAGCTGCACCTCTCTCACCTTGTGACCGAACGCTGAATTTCAGTATGAAGCGAGTGTTTCACCCCTTCAGAATAAATCTGTGTGTGTGTGTGTGTGTGTGTGTCGGGTTTCACTCTCGCTTTCTATCCAGCCTGATTTATTCATGAAGTTCTCGAACTGTTCCTGAAACACACGCGTAACGCTGAGACGCCAGCCAGGTTATTTTCCACTCGTTCTCATTCGCTAGTTTCGGGTTCAGACATAAACGCTGACGTGAGTGTCTTAACAACACGTTCCGTCTCACTGGCTTAACGTATAAAACGTGCAGCGAGGTTGTGTTTATACGTCGTATTTACTACATACATTACTAACACGTGTGTGTGTCGCTGGATTGAATGATATACAAGTACAACGTTAATCTCGAAGAAGTTCAGTGCGGATCTGAGGTAGATTTACTCAAACTCAGGATCGTCTCTCAGAACCATTTCTAAACCACTTCAGATTCCAAGATCCGCCCAAACTATGAGACACACATAGTAAGGACGAGTAACAGGAAGGTGGAAGCACTTTCGCCAGGGTCTGGAAGAAGATCTCAGCTGGATCCCAGCAACCACCAGGACACAGGTGGAAGCTCCGGACAGAACTGGAAGCTGTTCTGGTGAACACCAGTGTGTCACTGTCTCCAAGTCAGTTTTTTTTCCTCAGCATGGACTGAAAGAAATAAAGAAAGGAAGAAAGAAGCCTCTGCTCCAAAATCCACACCTTCAAGCTCCACTAAAGTCTAGAGCTGGACAAAGGAAAAGCCTTCTGAAAAAAGGTCTGACCAGACATGTGGTCGGAGGTTTAAAAGGTGAAGCACTGATGCCCAAGCACACTGTAGAAACCGTTAAAGTTGGCATGGTGGTGGTAGCATCACACTGGTGCACTGCACAAACTGGAATGGAATCATGAAGAAGATGAAGAACCTCAGAATTCTTTAGCAGAACCTCAAATCTTAAGCTGGATGGCTGAAACCAGGACAGAGTTGAGAGTTCCACCAGGGCAGTGACCTTAAACACACATCACAGCTGGGTGTGGAACGGATAAACCAGGCTTTTGGAGACCAACCCTAACCCCATTGTTAACGTGTGGACTGTATTTAAGGTCAAATATCTAACCAGGGTTCTGCAGGAGCCTCCAAAAGAGTCTGCTGAAGGTGAAACCTGCTAAGAGATGTTCAATCAATTCTTAGGTGTAGATGCTACTGGTATCACAAAAATTCCAAACGTTCAGGTTTTCCTCTTTTAAAGATGTTGTACAATCAATCGTTCAAAGAAGTCCAGTTGATAAGAAATGGCTGTTGCCCTGGCGTTCGTGTTCATGATGACCACAGCTCTACACTTCCTACATCTCCCGATACATATAGTCACCGTTTCCTGTTCTCGTTCACTCACATTCTCTTGCACCTGCTCCTCGGTTCCCACTTTCCATATCTGGACCCAACTTCTTCTTCTTCTCTGGTGATCACTTCCCCTGTTTCTGCCTCGGTGTCTGACTCCGTGGTCTTAGCCACGCGACCCACAAACTGTTGCATCATTTACTGCAACTCCGCGGCGGACATTTCCCGTGCCTCGTTCCTCATGGTTTCTCTCCGCAACCCCGAGTCCTGAGAGTAAAATCACTTTTACACTTCTTTTTTTTGGTTTTTTGCATTTATTTATTAATAACCCGATAGCGCTGAAGCTAGCTCTCTCTGGAGCGTTCAGTTTGTTTTGTAACGTTCGTGTGTTGTTTTTTTCCAGCGTGAACAGGAACGAGTTTAAGTAACAAGCTATAGCGCTTTATCTGATTGTAAACACAAGCGATTGGACGGCGTCGTGAGGCCTGATGTCATGGATAACAATAACAGGCTTTAAGCTGAACAGATGAAATGTGCTGAGACGGCGAAATTCTTTAGTCTTGTTTTTATCTGGAGCAGTCACGGCGGTTTTGGAGTTCATGAGCATTTGGGGGGGATTTCATGGTGCTTTGGGGGAAACGAGCAGAGGAACCGCACACACACACACACACACACACACACACACACACACAAACTTCTAGTCATGTAGCCTCTCATTTCAGAGAAACGCAAGAAAACGCAGAAAAAAACACAAGACAAGGCAGAAATGTATTTCTTAAGTAAACACCCGAGGACATGAAGCCATGCGTGCAGAGTGTGTGTTGTTAGAACCGCTATAACATTCTCCAAACTGTGCCATCATCATCATCATCATCATCATCACCACACGGAATGGACTGAAGGGTTAAAAAATAATGTATAAATCATACATTTTATGATTTTACATATAAAAAAAATTTTGTGAGGTGATTCATGCACTGCTACACTAACTTCAACATCAATGTGTTTTTTTAAATAATTTTAAAACTTATATACGTTTGCATTAGAGGTGGCGAAATGTTGCAGTTCCGTCTATAATCCTACATTCTAAAATATTCACACCCTGGAAGGCGCCGCGGCGTCCTGTGTCATCGGAGGGAATTATTTTTTAAGTTTAGAACTGTAATAAAATCTGTAAACAAAATAATATATTTATAAAATGGTGATGTTTACGGTATCGCGATACAAATCAAATCAACACCTGGGTATCGTGATGATGTTGTACCGTTTGGTTCCAAATCTGAGTCCCGTCCCTAGTGTATAACAACCAGGAGATACGTTTAAACTGTCTACAGATACTTTACTTCGTGTTAGCTATAAACGCGTATTAACAAGAAAGAATTAGCACTTTTATGTTTTCTGTCATTTCAGGCTGAACCACAATAAAGCAGGTGTGAAGCTCTGGCGCGGTTTAAACCGGAGCGACCCCCAGCACGCCGGCAGATGTTGAGATAATGACGGTGTTGTGAGCGCTCTCTCTCTCTCTCTCTCTCTCTCTCCGTGCGCTGAGCTGGCACTTCCCTGGAACACAATCGCTAATCTTCAGACCCACAGCAGCTTCCTTTTTCTTCCTTTCCCGAAATAAACAGCCGAGCAACATCCTTGATTCGGGGCTGACCCGAGATCAGGGCACTTCTCCCCGACCTCCTGATGCTGAACATGAGAACGTGTGGAACGTGAAACTGATCTCAGACCGACAGGAACTCGGACACAGTCACAGAAAGCTGGAAGGGGCGCGACCGAAGATAAACCTCTGTCTAAATTAATCTGACACGCGGCGCAGAAGGGTTTGAGCAAACGGGTCGCGTTAAATCTGACGCTAAACACTCGATGGTATAAAAATAAATCGTGACTACGGTGAAAAAACATTCAGGTTTATTTATCAAAGAAAAAAAAAAATCCATACTCTGTTGTTATTAGGATTTGGGTGAATTCCTGCTCATATTTACACACACACACACACACACACTCACTTTCACTTTTTAGTCTTTAAACAGTTTCCAGGATGTGTGTGTAGATAAATAACACACTGTTTAAAGGTGCAGGCGAGGTGCAGTGGCTCGTTAAGTGCTTTAATGATGCGTGTGTGTGTGTGTATGAATGGCCTCTCTCAACAAGTGTGTGTGTGTTTGTGTGTAAACTCTGCGGTTCTTTTACCTTGTATGGTATGAGTTAAGAGGCAGTAAGTCCGCCAAAATTCCTCACTGCGTGTCGTCCAATCAGAGCACAGATCCAGCCTTGACCCCCTGTACCTGATTGGCTGGTAAAATGACTAGCGGCCACACCCATAACAGAGTAGGTGTGTGTGTGTGTGTGTGTGTGTGTGTGTGTGTGTGTGTGCGCACTTCCTTGTACATAGTGAGGACCGGACGATTTCTGTGTTCAGATGTGAAACAGATCTGCAGGTCCTCACTTTGCAGGTCTGTTGCCTCGGTCCTCACTAAGTAACGAGTACAGGAACATGTGTGTGTGTGTGTGTGTGTGTGTGTGTGTGTGTGTGTGTGTGTGTGTTTGAGTGTGTGTGTGAAAGCCATAGTCCGGGCACACTGTACTCATTTTGTCACTCAATGATTCTTTCTCACTGTGACGACCCGGCTTGAGTCAAAATAAACAAAAGAATAAACGTAAATAGAAAACTGTCAGTACAGACTTGGAACGAATTCATACAGAATAAACCGTTCACCTCTCAGGATGAGCTGTAACATTCCATTCTGAGACTAATGGGCGTGGCCTAATGGGCCAATAAACAGACTTGTTAGACCCTGATCCGAGACTCATCGCTGCCTGTATTGCGTTAACGTTCTTTTTCGTTACCCCTCATTTACTAGCTAGCAAAAACATCCCAGAACTAGCATGCTAATTGCTATATTCATGCTGTACGACATCAGTAGGTCAGGTGCACACATTCGATCCACACACACTTGTAAAAGCTGTAGAATAAAGCCCGTCACTCTCACCTTGGGAAGGTTGTAGAGCTCGAGTTCGAAGCGGTCGTTTGTCCTCCGAACCAGCAGGCGGCAGCGCGTCCAGCGTGGGGCGGTATCCGAAATCGTGTCGTTTACCTCCAGGTACTTAAATTGTCCTTCCTTGCGTATGTTTCCCGTTTCCTGCCGCCGCCTTGCGCTGTGCGACCTCAGACGCTTCAGATGTTTCAGCAGCTTGAAGCCACCGGGCGGTGGCGTAGCCGAGGAGGGTTCCCCCGCGCCCGGGGACCCACCTCTCCTTTCCGACTCATCCCCGGACGAGTTGTCATGGACGGAATCGTCGCGTGACGAACGTCTTTTGAAAAACTGACACACGCTTCTCCTAATCTGGGTGACGCGAGAGGGGTTTGGCAATGACGGTGGCGAGGCGTAATTCTCGGCGAGCTCCACCCCTTGGGCGTGAACGACTGGTCTCTGTGTAGTGAAGTTTTGCAGCGGCTGCTCCCGCTCCAGTTTCGGTGGCAGGATGACGAATGAGGCTCCGCCCACCACCCGACCCGCTTCCCGGTAATCGAGTACTCCTGAAATGGCACACGCATGACCGGTCACGGGAGGAGGCGGGGCTTCCTCTTTGGCCACCTCTCGCCGGAAGTGGTGCTGGAAGCTGGCGGTGAAGTGCCTGCTGAATTTCTCCGGGGAAACGACATCGTGCGCCGGCCGCGTCCTGGCGAAACAGCGATACTGCTGCGCTAAGTCTCGCGCTGTGGCACTCGCGTGGAACTCGCAAAACTCCCTCCAGCCACAAGGGGGTGCTACGCTGCTCGGGGTCTCCTCGATAGTGTTGCCATTCATTGCAGTAACCAGCACAGCTGAGAAACACTGCGTTCAGGAGAGACACAGAAACAGAAGTGAGTTAGAGAACACCGAGACGACGGAGGTTATTCAATCCGCGCCAAAAGTCAGAAGTGAAACCGTCTGAAGAGGAAGCGCCCGCTGCACCGTCACAAGATAAAAAAAACAACCTCCAAAGAGTATCACCTCGACAAGAAGAGACGTGCAAATGCGCACGTGTTTGCGTGTGTATGAGGGTGTAAACAGTGCTGAATGCTGTGGTGTTGACTGGTGTTCGGGGAACCTTGTTTAGTAGAGACGAGAAAAAAAATCAAACGATTCAGTTATGAATCGTGATTCTATTATGTGCTCAGTCAGGTATCGCCTAAAAGTCGTGAGCCGCGCAACAGAAACACCTTTTTATGGCGTTACATTATCAAAGCCTTTGATCTGCCCTTTGAGAATTAGTCTTAAAAAAACACTCTCAAATTAAAATGATATTTGTCACATCCACAGTCATACACAGTACCATATGCAGTGAAATGCTTATACGACCGCTCGTGACATTAAAAAGGTTATCAGTAAAAAATAAATACGGAATAAAATGAGAAATCAAATATAGAAAAAACTTGATCTACAGAAAAGCTAAGAAAAACTTAGCTGTACAAATATGAAAAACAATTTGCAGTACAAATATAGGAAATATAGAAACTTTAGTTGTGTATGAAACAGAATTTAAATAGAAATGACCGGTGAGTGTGCAAATATGCATGAATATGTAGATGTACAATGTCCACAAGTGTCACGCTGCTCACACCGGTCTCAGCACCAAGTAGTCGAAAGTGGACGCCGCCGCGCACACCGCGCACGCACTGTTGAGTTTTAAACGGTAAAACGTCACCATTTCTTTATAATCCTACAGGTAAATTATTTACAAATGTTTGATTTTTAATTAAGCAAACTAATGTTATAAGGAACGGGTGACATTTAATTACTCATTAAACTTTTTAAAGATTTTAAATTGTAGCAAAATCGGGGGGGGGGGGGGGGGGGGTAATATTGAATTATAAAAAAAGTGATACTTATA
>JAQMYI010000014.1:1215679-1244589 GCA_030014275.1 Clariallabes melas | reverse complement strand
AAATAAAACATGTTTTACACACACAGACACACACACACACGTGGTCACAGTGTTACAGTAAACAGTACACGTGCGCACGGATGTTGATTATACCAGTAAGAGACGAGCACTAGGACCCAGCAGCCTCCGTCATGTATTTTTCCTCTACCTCCGCTCGTTTTTGTTATTTTTGCTCCGCCCCCTGTCTATGAGGCGCCGAACTCTGCTAGCATCAGTGCGCGAGACCGAGTTTGTTCGTTCCGCTCCGCGCTCAACTAAAGGTTTTTTAAATAATCAAATGTCTCCGCGTCGCACGACACAACGAATCGATTATGAAATTTGTTGCCAACGCTTTTAGTAATCGATTTTTATCGATTTTATCGATTAGTTGTTGCAGCCCTAATTCAATTAAAAAAGTGAAGCTTGTATGTTATATAGATTCATTACACAGAGACTGATATATTGCAAGTGTTTATTTCTTTTAATTTAGATGATTATGGTTTACAGCTAATGAAAACCCAAATTCAGTATCTCTAAAATGTGGTTTAAAAGGTGCACAAGAAGCAGGGATAACCGCAGCCTTGAGAGGATTGTGTCGGGGAATTTTGGAGTCAGTGCTTCAAGAGCCACCACACACAGATGTCGAAGAACCAGAGACAACGTCACAGGCGTCTTACTTGGGCTGAGGACAAAAAGCACTGTTGCTCGGTGGGCCAAAGTCTTCTTTTCAGATGAAAGTAAATTGTGCATTTCATTTGGACATCAAGTTCCCTGTGTCTGGAGGAAGAGAGGAGAGGCACAGAGTCCAAGTTGCTTGAGGTCCAGTGTAAAGTTTGCAGTCACTGGTGGTTTGAGGAGCCGTGTCATCTGCTGGTGTTGGTCCACAGTGTTCTATCAGGTCAAAGGTCAGTACAGCCGTCTACCAGGAAGTTTTAGAGCATTTCATGCTTCCCTCTGCTGACCAGTTTTATGGAGATCAGGATTTAATTGTCCAGCAGGACTTGCCACCTGCCCACACTGACAAAAGTACTAATACCTGGTTTAAGGACCATGGTGTCTCTGTGCTTGATGGACCAATAGACTCGCCCGAACTAAACCTCATAGAGAGTCTCTGGAGGATTGTGAAGAGGAAAATGCGAGACACCAGACCCGACAACACAGAAGAGCTGAAGGCCGCCATCAGAGCAACCTGGGCTTCCATACAGTAAGACCTCAGCAGAGACACAGACTGATCGCCCTCACGCCACACATACTGAGTGCTGTACTCTTCAGTAGTCCAACATTTAAACTGTGTTAAAAATATATATTTTAATTGGTCTTAAGTAATATTCTAATTTTCTGAGATATTGAATTTTGTGTTTTCATTAGCTGTAGGCCATAATCATCAAAATTAAAAGAAATAAACCCTCGCAATATATCAGTCTGTGTTTAATGAATCTATAGAATACGAGTTTCACTTTTTGATGCACCTGTATTTGACCCAATCTGTTTTTTTAAGCTTTGTGATTGTTTAAAAATAAGATTAGAGATTCGTTTTGAAGTTATTTATTAGTATGTATTTTTATGTTTTTGTGTGCAGGATGAAGCGCAAGCAGTAATGCCGGTCTCCTCCGTCCCCTCGCAGTGCTGTGAGTACAGTGTGCCTGCGTGTTCGCTTTTAATTCTGCTAAGTGTTAAAATTTTTAAGCTGCTGCTTTTGGATGTTTATTGCTGAGGCCGGATTTTAAGACCTGAGTTCTTTATGCAGTCACTAGAGGGCGGTGTTGGACTATAAGTAGTAGTTTTTATACACTTTAACAACATGTGGGAAACAGCAGGAAAAAGTATGTGAACCTTTTGGAATTTCATGTTTTTCTGCATGAATTAGTCATAAAATGTGATCTGATCTTCCTCAACTTTAAGATAAGTCAAGAGTATTAACATATATAACGTGATCTAAAATAATAACAAAATAATTCTGTTCGTTCATGTCTTTATTCAACATCCATAATAGTAGTGAAAAAAGTAAGTGAACCCTTGGAATGACTCCGCCCCCTTGGCAGCAATGACCTCATCCAGACACGTCCTGTAGCTGTGGATCAGACCTGCACATGGTTCAGGAGGAATTTTAGTCTATTCTTCCTGACAGAACATGATGTTTCCTCCAGCATACTTTAGCGTTGGGATGATGTTTTCATGATGACACGCAGTTCTCTTTTTACACCAGATGTAGTGCTGCGTGTTCGTGCTCTTTCACAAACTTCAGGTGAGCAGCAACGTGCAGATGTTAGTCAGTTCCAATGATGCCTTCAGATCTTTGGCTGTCACTCAGGGTTGTTTTCTTTACCTCACTGACGAGTCTCCGTTGTGCTTTTCGGGTGATTTTGACTAGACGCCCACGTTTAGGTAGAGTAGCCTCAGTCCCAAAGTGTCTCCATTTGTCTAACTGTAGACTGGTGAATTTCTAAAGTCTTTAAAGTGACTTTGTAACTCTTCCAGCTTTATGTGAATCAACAATTCTTGATCATAGATCCTCTGAAAGCTCTTGATGACGAGTTGTGGCTTACATTAGTGTGTATTCTTCTTGTGTGGAGGTTTTTAATCAGCTAAAGTAGCTCTAGTCCTCACCTCCAAACTCATTTTCTTAACAGAACTCCAGGTAGGCTAACACCTGACTTTTATCTTCTCTGAGATTATTAACTCAAGGATTCAGACACTTTTTCCACACGCTATGAGTTTTTTATGTTTGTTCTCAATAAAGACATGAAAGATCAGATTTGTTTTTGTTTTAGACACATTTTATGACAAACTAATGCAGAACACCGTGAAATTCCAAAAGGTTCACACACTTCTTCTTGCCTCTGTACATAAACCCTGGTTTATAGTTGAAATGAATGAAAACTAGTGAATATGTTTGAGCTGTTGATCCAGATTTATAATAATGACCCACATCATTAGAGTGCTGTTTTTATTCACGTGACTTTCCTTCACACACCCAGGCGGCTGGACTTACTTTGGATGGGGCGAGCAGCAGAGTACGTAGTTCATGACCCTGTGTGTCCATGTCTCGTCCACTGGCACGTCATTATTTTATATATCATAACATCCATCCCATGTCTACTTTTACACCCAAGTTTGGGAGAAACACCACGTATGTAGCTGTAGTGAACGTCCTGTAACTTTCATTCACACCCTCATTCTCCTCATTTCCTTCTTTAAAAAGTGCCCAGGAGTTCTCCTCACTCTTGGCACTTCCACCATCACTCAGTCTGCGCTCACTAAAACATCATTGACTTCTGTGACACAAAATGTCAGATTTAAAATGTCATCTGTGGCCTGTGCTACTCATCAGCATCAATCTGCTCCATCAGTGTGTCATAAACGCTAGACCTCCTCATGTCTGTGTGTGTGTGTGTGTGTGTGTCGCCTCCAGCTCTAGACGATCACGACAGCGCGGTGGACGACAGAGACAGCGACTACCGCAGCGAGACCAACAGCCGTCCTCCGCAATACCACACCACGGCCCAGCCCAACTCCTCCGTCCACCAGTACCCCATGAACCGAAGGTCCCGCCCACAACCCGGTTCCAGAGAGCCTGGGTCCGAGTCGATACACAGCTACGAGCCGGACTACAGGGAAGGCAGAGGGCTGAGGTACACGAGACACACGGACATGCCACAGACAGACAGACAGGAGAACTGAGCATAGGAGAAATCCACTCGTTAGGGGAAACAAAACACATCCGCAGACATTAGGGTTTGGATCTGTCTGGGTGTATGGTGCGGTTCTCAATTCAGAATAAAAACCGGAAAAGGGAATCAGGTTTTATTTTTATTTTTAATAGTTGGCACTAAAATAGAAAGTTATTATTCATCTACAAATATTTTAAATAAATTAAATGTTGTTTTTTTCCTTTTTTAGAAATAGAGAAGTATAGAAATTTTAAATATGTATGATTTCACATACAGTGATTAAAAAAGCCACAGGTTTCAGGTGTATTCTTAAACCTTTAGCTAAAAAAAAAACTATAAAACATGCACATGTACAGAAATAAACAGTGAGTAGTTTAAAATATCCCTAAATTCAAGCACCTCAGATTTTTTTTCCAGCCTCTCCAGGATGGTCTGCATTAGCAGAGCGACGGGCTTTAGGAGCGATCGTTAATGTTTAATCTCACTCTTCATGCCACCAGCTAGTCACAAATCCAGATCGCTCAATACCGCTTCCTTATTTTTAGCCTCAAAGTGAATTCAAAGTGATAAAACACAAGCAAAAGGGAAATATCACAGCGTTCTTCACTATTTTCTAATGTTTTGAACAACATTTTGCATATAAAGGACAAAATCAAATAGTTTTTTATTTGTAGAAACAAATCTAGATAAAATTTCTTAATACAAAAAAAAATAATAATTGTGATTCTTTCAGGAATATAGAAAGAAAAAAAATTATACTGTATACACATCAAATTCTGTATTTACAAGCAATAATGGAAATTTATAATAATAATTAATAATAAATGTATTTTTAAATTTTGGAAACAAAAATTTTCAGCTTCTTTTTCTGTTTAAATTTTCATTATTTGTGCTTCTGTACATTTTTGTTTGCTTAAATTTACATTTAGCATTTTCTTCCATTTACTTTTCTATCCAACATGATCTGCTTTGCCTTTACTTCGCCTCTAACTCTTTTGTTTCCTTGCACTTTTATTTCCTTTCATTCTTTCTCTGCATCCTGTTCTTACCTGCAACACAAGACACCCAGATGGCAGAGCTGAGGTAAGCATTGTGCCTGTCGATTCAGGGATGGGCATCGAGGACTGGGAGGCTAAATACAAACTCGACGACAGCCTCTTAGACGACTATCTCGACTCGGAGCAGAAAGCATGGGATGATGACGACGAAACGACGAATGAAATTTATCGCATCGCCAGCGATCATGGTGACTCGAAGAGAAGCTGTTTGCAGTGTGAGATGACATCTCCAGAGGCTAACGAATATGATGAGGCTGGAAACGCTATAAAGACGCCTGACATGGGAGGCGAAGAGGTTAGCTTGGTCTGTAAAGAAGCAGCAAACTTTAAAGATGGAAGTTCTTCTCCAGAGATATCCATCATCCCTTTAGTTAGGAAGCAGGAGACAGAAGAAGAGGAGTATAAAGAGAGTCTATTGTACAAGACAAGAATGTGGGCGAAGACACACATCCAGGACATTCTGGAGGACTATGCAATTTATCGAGAGAAGGAGGAAGCCAGGATAAGGACAGAGTATGAGTCTGGAGGATTGGAAGATGTTCCGTTCGTTTTTGGATCTGTGGAGTATTTGGACGTTGAGGCATTTATTGAGGATGATACACAATGTGAATACAACAGAAAATACATTTCTACTTATGATGAACATCAACACAGTTATTGTGAGTTAAGCGGAAATGTTAGTACTGGGGTTTGGGATGATATTTCACCAGTTATGAGACCATGTGACGATTATATTCATACTATGAACGAACTGCAGAAAATCGTTGATACAGTCACTGAATATCTTGCTGGACGAGAGGAGGAGATTAGTAAGTATGAGGAAATGCACACGTCTGATAAACCAAAGATGGTTGACAAGGAAAATGAAAAAGAGATCAAATCAGACGAGGTAAAGAAAGAACCTGCAGTCGAACAGGGTATCACAGGGGTTAAAAATGCTATGAACTCGTTGTTCAGCTCACTTGTAGGGACCAAGTCAACAGGTGAAACCACCACCACCACCACAACAACATGTTCTCCTTTACCTCACCACTCAGAATCAGGAATCTCTAAACTGTTGTCCTTCATGCCAAAATCAAATGGCAGCTTGACTCCTGTCGCAATTGTTCCACCTGCTCATCAGGAGCCGAGTGCAGATAAGAAATCCTCTCTGCAGTCACTTCTGCCTCTTCAGTCTTCAGGTAGTGTGGAAGGCACAGAAGATACAGCAAATGCAGTGCCTAGTCCTGAGACCCAGGGTTCCACTGCAGTACAGTTACAGTCAGTGGTTGAGTCTGTCTTGGGACGATTGAGTCCTTTCAGGATATTTGGAGACAAACCAGCAGGGGAAACTACTTCACAACCAAAAACACCACACAAATCTGATGGAAGCACTGAGACAGAAGAAGTGTTGAGAGATCAAGCTAGATCTGAGTCAATAGACCAATCTGCCTCACAACCACAACATCAGACCTCGTGTGGTGACTCATGCAGTGGATCAGTGGAACTATTGCCCGAAACCGAGTCATCAGGAGAAATACCAGATGTCCATCTTAGCGAGATGACTCTTAAGCCAGAAGAAAATCTGGCTACTCAGATAACAGCTGATGACACTCGTTTTTTCAGTCCTTTTAAAAAGTCTCTCACATCTTTCATGTCAACAACCCCTGCTCCTGACAATAAAACCCTCGAGGGTTCACCTGGCACCTCTATGTTTTCGATTTTTAAACCCTCTGAAGCCCCTAACCCGGACGATGCACTGATGACTACTGGAGACAAATTTAAACTTCCCTTCTTTTCTTCTGATACTCCTGCCACTCCTCAAACACCAAAACAAGAGAGTGGCTTTCTCTCTGGGTTGTTGAAATTGGGACCTGGTGAAAGTACAACCATTTCAAAGCAAAGTGTTTCCCACAACTCTGCTAAATCACCTCTTTTGAGCCGCGCTGTGCTGCTGGAGAGTGTACCAAGGGGAAATGACACAGGATGGTTTTCTAATCTTTTCAAGACGAGTCCTGCTGAATCACCCCCAAAACCGACAACTCCCATAAACATACCTGCCGTTGTAGTGGCACCTGAAGATTCTACTACAGTGTCTAAGGATTCAGCACAACAAGAACAAACAATGCAAGAAGATTCAGCACCAAAGTCTGAAACTGATATCCAGTCTTTTCCTGACACTGAGAACAAAGGACTAAGTTTAATTAAAACAGAGACACAACAAGATTCCTCAGAGCTTCCACATCAGGCCCAAGCTAAAGAACCAGCACCGCCTGAACCCACAGCATCGACTGGTGACAGCAAAATTAATGATAAGCCTCGAGAAGGTGGAATGCTCTCAACACTGTTTTCATCTCTCGCCAACATCACAAATGAGAGCCAGGCTCAACGAGGTGCCACACATCAATCGACAGGGTTGTTTTCTGGGATTTTAAAAATGACTTTTACAGAAAATGCCAGCATGGATAAAAAAACAAGTGGTGCTCCACAGCAGGCTGTCAGTTCTGAAAGCCTCCTCAGGTTTACCTCACCTGCTGATGTCCAGACACACTCACAGGAGCAAAAAGCAACACCACAGAAGGGTTTCCTGGCAGGATTATTCAGTAAGGGGTCAGAAGAGGACAGCATATCTAAATTAAAAAATACGACTACATCTTTTATAAATAAGGAAAATAGTTCTAGTGTTGAGAATGATTTGCTTTCTACCATTTTCAAATCAGAAACCAATGAAAGTAATAGGGCAGATATAAGTAAGGACTCTGCATTCACTGACACTTCTGCACTTCCACAAGGTGGTGGGCTTTTATCTGGGCTTTTTACATTAGCAAATGACACTGTTTCAAGTTCTCCAGCCATTCTTCCCCAACAAAGCAATCAACCTTTATCAAAGCCAGTGACCACTCAAGGCTCTAACCAACTACCACCTCAGACAGCTACCCCTCAATCTCAATCAGGAGGTCTCTTATCAGGCTTTTTTAAATTAGCTGACACTGAAAATATTTGTGACACTGGCGATATAGCTCCTGATCATCAGCTAGAACAGCCAGGGAGCTCTGCGTGTGAGCAAATACAACCCCAGAGTAATGCACCACCTCAGTCAGGAGGATTATTTGGAGGAATCCTGAAACTAACAGAGAGTGCACTTGCACCAACAAATACACAACAGCCAAGTGGAATAAGCAGTCGTCCCAATCAGCACTCCGCAGAACCTTCTGCAAAAGGAGGAATGCTGTCAGGATTTCTGAACAAAGTAGTCGAAAGTACTCCACAGCAGTCACATCTCTCAGATGCTATCCAATACCCTAAATCATCACAACAACCTGCTTCGGCTTATCAAGGAACCTTTCTTTCTGGTTTATGTGGTACAAGTACTTCAGACGTCAATACAGGTAACCAGGTATCTCCCCATAATATCAGTTCACAACAATTCAGGAGGCAAAATCTGGTTCCACATGAAGAGGCACAGCCAAGCAGACCAACTGGGATTCTTACAGGCCTGTTCAATAAGATTGCAGACACAACTTCTCAGTCAGACACAGATCAGAAATCTGCCCGACAACCAACTTCTGGTCTTTTATCTGGTCTCTTTTCCACTAACAATCCCCCAGAACAAAAACAAAAATCTCCTTTGGTAACACAAGCGCATCACCATCAAGACCAGCAGAGCAACAGGAAGCCCTTACAGAGTCGGCATCAGATCCCGGTAAAGCCAACTGCGGTACCTGAGCCACAACAGGAAGGTCTCTTTTCTGGTTATTTTAACAAACTGACATCCACTGACACTTTACCTCAACATGCTGTGGCTGTAGGTTCACCCAGTCGACAAGCATGTAGGTCTGAACATTCACTGCAAGTCCACCAGTCTTCTTCAGGAAGTCAAGATCAATCTGAGGTTGTCAAAACAAGTACAGCCTCTAAAAAATGGTCTAATTTGGAGCAACAGCCATCTAATGAAATTGGATTACAAGGTCCAAAGTCACCACCACCACTAGGAGCAGCCCAGCAGCAAAACCAATCAGGAGGTTTTATGTCTAGCATTTTCAAGATGTCACCATCAGAAGAATTACACCAGGATCAAGCTCGATCAACTACCCAGACAGCTAACAAATTACAAGCACAAGGTAGTGATTCTCAAGAAAGTGGGATTTTATCTGGATTTTTTAGTAAAATCGTTTCAAACACTGAGGATAAGACTGATAGCCATAGTCCTTCAGGTCAGAAGCCACATCAACATGAAGAACGTAAGACTGGTCAGATTCGTCCACAGATTCAAAGAGCCAAACCAATTGAGCAAGAGGCCACTCAAGAGTCAGATTACAAGAGGTTATCTAAATTACAGGAAGCAAATGATCCTATTGTAAGTGCTGGAAAGGGTATGCCTTCTACTGTTCATGCGTCAGAGGTCATTGAAAGTCGTAAGACACCAGTGACTGAAGAATCAGAAAAGGACTTTGTTAAACATAAACAGACTAAAGAGTACGTTTCTACTCATAGCACTCAGCCTCAGGACCTCATAGCACTGCATCCAGCAGTAAAGTCTACCCAGCTGTACCTAGAGGAAGTCCACAGACTCTTATATGGCACAGCAACTGAATATGGATATCAGGATCTGTTGTATTTATTTGCTGAGCATGGTATAGTTCAGCCAGAGCTGTATGAACATCAATGCCTCATAGAGGCACTTCTATGGCAACAGCTCAACGACTATGCCTTATTAGAAGCCTTGGAAGCACAAGCTCTAGAACTTAATGTAGGACTTCAAGAGGAGGCATCATCAATCAGCCATGAAACAGTCCTGCAGGAGCCCGAGTGGTGGAACCTGAAAAATATGGATCCAAGGCAATTTCACATACCTTCAAATCCCTGGGAGAATGCATTCAGCTCAGGATTTCAAAAAAAACTTCCACAGGCTGGTGGAGAGAACGAAATTGTATTTGACATGAGTATCAAGAGCAGGAAATCCTGGGGAAGCTGTGATAATGTGTATCGTCTTAGAAGTCCAACAAGAAGATACCACTGGATGGAGAAAAACTCAACAGAAGCTCCAGGAAAGTTAACGCATTGTGAGTCACTTTTTGACTGTAGCAGATGTGATAAACCTGTTCAGAATGGCACTCCAAAGCCACAGTTTGATTTCTCGAAACTCATTAAACGATTGACAGTCAGAAAAGATCCCATAGATTTGACACCAGGTGCAGTTGATCTCAGCTTTTCTGTAACCACTGGAGAAGATGACATGTACTTTGAGGATTCAGAATGGTACGAGCAATGGCTCTCACTCTTAGAGCAAGGAATGTGGTGGCCGGCTGAGGCTGGTGATTGTGGATATTATATTTATGCAGAAAAGAACTATATATACTCCTTGTTAACAGACCGGAATGGAAAGCATCTCTATGCATATGCTACCCAGGAGAACAGACATGATTTGGAAGACATCGCAGAGAATATTTCGGATATCCTGCAGAACAAAGATAAACCGAAGACAACACTTTGTGGGTTTAAGATACCATTATTTAATGAAGAAGAGATGCTCTGGGTTCCAAGTGATAGTCAAGCAGGTGCTTCCGGTTCTCCTGTTGATTTATCTTCAGCCTTTAAAAAAGGTCATAGAATTATGAATATGAATCTTGAAAGTTTTTCTGAAATGCTTCATGATTCCATAAGTGGACAGACAGAACATCCTGTTGATTTGAGTGTTTACAAGCTGCAGAAAATAAAAGTAGGAATGGACACGCCAAAAGGAATTAATTTAAAAGAGCAAATGAAATCATCTGACCTTGCAAGTGAAGTTAAAAAGGTGAATAATGGTGGCCCATACTGGAAAAAGCAGGAGGTGGAGGATATTGTTCCAGGGGAGATAGATACAGGTCTGCCAGCTTCATCAATAGCTTATAGTCAGAATCCTTGTATTGGATGCCATCCTGTAGTACCTGATATTGACATTGGACTTGTCAAGAAAACTAATAAAAAGTTTTTATTAAAAGGATTGGGTGCTAAGACAAAAGAGACAAAAGAATCCTCTCAAACGACTTTGATATCAAACGCAACAAACATCAGCTTTTTGGGTTCTAAAACTGTCCCACAGAATCAGCATGCCCAAATACAAACAATATACTGTAAAGCATCTACCAATTCAGCCAGATCACTTATATCAACACCAAAGAATATAGTGTCTGAACCATCAGCTCTTTTAACCACCTCTTCCCAAATTAGTTCACGAACCTCAAGTTTACATTGTTCTTTTGATTCCTCATCTTCTGCTGTGTCCCATAGGCCGCAACTCAGAAGACAACCATCAACCTCAACACAGTTGTTAAAGACATTGAGAACTGAAGGGGTCCAAAGTTCAATATCTCCCATTTTACCTCATCCACCAAAAGTTGTTACCTATCATGAAAAGCGACCCTTACCACCTCCACAAAATTTACTTTATAATAAACCTAAACAAGCACTAGATTCTCTTTTAAAGAGTAAACCTTTAGACTTTTCAGATTCATTAAAAAACAAAGAGAATTGCCCAATTAGGAATACCGCACTCCTGTTACCAGGTGTATCTAATGATGATATCATAATTGATTTTACCAAAAACAGGCTGAAGAAAGTTAGAAAGAAAGATCAAGCAGATACATGTGAAGATGCAGGAATTGATCTGACTGTTGAGGAAGTGAAAGAAATGAATATGACATTTCCAGCACTGGAACTTACCACCCCTTTCCTGATTGTACCCGAAGTATCCCAAAGAACTGTCTCTGTTTCTCCTTCACCAAGATTTGATACAGATTCAGGACCATCGAGCTCTAATTACATGACTGATAAACACTTATCTTCATCACCTAGTATAGGATCTAAGCTTGCCAAGCAGATCTCAGTTCAGTGTTCAAATGTAAGCAAAAAACCTGAAATCTCTGGCAAGGTATCTATCAGTACATCCCTCCTATTATCTCCAAATATTTCTGTATCTGAAGCAGATAGTGGGAAACCCCAGAAAGCCTTAGTTGTAGACACTCATCAAGGAACTTCATCATCACAGCCTACAAGCCCTGAAATAAAGAAAAACTCAACAATAAATCTAAGATCACAAGGAGTATGTCAGCCTTCTTTAGTAAATGGATCAAAGAAAATAATTACAACAGCTTCTCAGCCTTGGCATAAGAGCACTGCTCCTGCAAACTTAGTCAGGAATACCTTGGATATGTCTTCAGCATCAGCAATTAAACCTTCGGACAAGCCAACTGCTGAAACTCAGGTTGTGCCACTTGTAAGGCACAGACGATCCTCAGTTGCAGATAATGCCGATGTTTCTTTTGGGGTACCCTTGATTGTTGATCGCTCAACAGAACAGGTAAAACAAATAAATTCACAGCAAGAAACCATGACTGGGAATGTTCAGCCACAGAAATCTACTACAAGTTCTGAACCTAATTACAACAGCAGCAGAGATTTACCAGAAATTTTTACATTTTTAAATACATCAGCTCCAGCAAATTCCATTAAAACCATAGTAGATATGCGTTCAAAACCGGCCGAGGTACGAGTCAACTCTCCAGATGAAGCAGTATCGCTTGTAAGGAAAAGATCAAGATCAACTTTGGGTATGATGGAGGATTATGGTGTGTTATCTTTGGTTGTAGAACCTCTGACAACCAAAGGAAAAACAACTCTTAAAGGAGTCTTAAAAGGGTCACAAGATGCAATCTATAAAACTGTAACGCAAACACTGAACATGAGTCCAGAGATAAAATCTGTTACTCATCATCAAACTACAATTTACAAAAGTGAAAGACTTTCAGTTGAAGATAAGGTCAACAATGTTTTGGAAGCCAGTGAAGTAACTGTTGGACCGGCCTCAATTATGTCTCATCCAACAGCAGACATGCTCAGAAAATCTCAGTCTGCAGAAATAATCAGCCAGTATTCATCACAAAATGCAAATTCAAACACAACCAGTCTAGATATGTCTCTACGAACAGCAATTAAGGAACCCGACAAAGTATCAGGGAAAATTCCTGAAATGTCACCTGGCAAAGTAATGGCACTTATTCAGAAGAAAAATGTGATTAGTGAAAAAGATTTGGTTGGCATGCCTTTAATTGTTGAAGCTATTGTAGCTCCTGGGCAAGGGTCTCAAACACAGCGAGAGGCAGAGAAAATACTAAGCAACGAACATTACGCAGCAGAAACTCTTTTGTGTCTGCAGACGTCTGCTCACCACAGTGACAGGCTTTTTTCTCACAGAGGAGAATTGCAAGCTCAGAGCAAGCCAGTGGACTTCTCAGTTAGAGATTTACATTCTCAGTGCAATATGCAGGACGGGCAGCTGATGGATTTTACAAAGACTAAAGAGGTTGTGTCGAGAAATAAACAAAAGCTGAGGACGACTAACCAAAAACATCAAACGCCTGTTATTGATCTGACAGTTTCCCAAAATGCACAGACACAAATGTTGGACATCAAAGATCTTTCAATACCAAAGAATTCTTTCCTCACTGGTCAATACACATTAAAACCTTTAGCAATGGATCAGATGCTAATCTGTACAACAGCACAATATCCTCTCCAGGGTCTTAGAAGAGAAGGACCATGCATTACTCAGTTACAGAATACATATTCAACCATCCAACCTGCTTTACCTATAACAGCAACAACTTTCAGAAGAACAGCAGAGCGCTTGGAAAACAATTTCAACATGGCTGGGTTACAGATTCTTCCAGAATCTACGTCTGCACTTTCTGTTGTACAAAAGGAAATACCTGAATCGTCTCCTCCTCAGGCACATCTGACAGATAAGAGCCATTATCTTGAAAAAAGTCTCATCTCTGAAGGCCCTCTTGTCCTCAGACCAGTTTCTAATTTATCTGAAGTACACAGACTGAAACAGAATCCTCTGTCCACTTCTCAGATTCAGTATATAAGATATCCTGAAAGTCATGGGTCAAACATTACAAAACATCCTTTAATTATTCCTAAATTTATGCAGCATGATAGTCTGATTCCCCAGGTCACCAAATGTAACAGATCACCGGAAGTTTCTAGATCCAAACCTCTGGTCAAGCAATCAACAGTAGAATTTATGAGAGAAAACACAACTCCAAACCAAACTTGTGTACCGGAGATACCTCATGTCCTAAACCCAAATCAAACGTCAGACACTAACTCAGTAGTTAGCTTTGTATCTGGACAGTATGTGTCATCCCTGACTAGTCACAGACAAGATTACAGTAACTTGAGTAAAACTTTAACTGCTTTAACAGCTTTCACCCTTTCTACAACTGAAGAGACAGTTGGAGAAGATATGTCCCAAGTTACTGTGGAATCTGAAATTCCCTTAGCACAATCAGGCTCAAATTTTCCTGGTACATCGCCTAAGCGAGAAAGGAAATCTCTACTGGCCATTAATACAGTCATCAAACCTCGGGTATCTTCCAGACCAAGTTTACTTGAAACTGAAAACTCCACTGGATCAGTCAAAAGTTTGATTTTAAAATGTGATGGAACTTTAATGACAGGTGATGAGAATATTCCACAAAGAATCCAGCATGAGACAGGGTCCATTTGCAGACCTGTTCCAGATCAGCAGCTGACAACATTACCTACCCATCCAGATACCTTAGATAAAATCAGTTCTGGCACAGATTTTATGGAAGATACTAGTTCAGCAATGATGGTAATGGAAAATTCTCCTACTGTGCATCTTTCAAGTTCAGCAAATCCTCTTTTTACAGCTTGTCCTGCTTCCACTCTGACAGATCCAGGATATACTGCCCTACCAGCAGTACCGTGTCCTAGTGCAACACTTATATCGGAGCCCTCTGTGCCATATTGTCCAGTGAAGAATTTCTCAAGTCAAGCAAATGTCGCATCAAGTGACACTAGATTTTCACCATCTTCACCTCTTCAAGGTCCAGGGTATACCGTTCCATCTCCCATGGGATACCCACCAACAGGACCACCTACAAAAGCAGCACATACATCAGAGCTCTCTGTGACATACAGCCATGTTAGGACTTTTCCAACTTCAGCTGCCATTAGATTTTCACCACCTTTTCCTTTTCCAGGTTCAAGATATAATGCTCCAACCTCTTTGGAATTTTCTCCAAGTCCTTTGTATACGTTAGAATCTAAAGAACATCCTCCTCCTGAATCTCTTCCATCATCTCTGCCTCCTTTAAGGCCAGTAAGTACAGGAAAGCCATGTAGTCCTGCTGAAAACAATGTATGTACTCAAGCTGAACTTTGTACGGGATGTGTTGTGTCTCCTCCTATGGAACCATCACCAGCTTCATTATTTTCAAGTACAAAACATGAACCATCATCTCCTGCGGAATTTTCATCTCCAGTCCTTCAAAATATCTCACACACTGCCCCAGGTCCTGTTGTTTTCTCAAATGAAGAACAGAGTACTTCTCCTACCCTAGGGAGTGTTCTTGATAGGCCGACCTCAACATTATTGCAAAGAAAAAATCAAAACATCAGGCATCTCTCCAAGGCACCCACTATTATTATAACAGAAGTAGAGGCAGAGTCACAAGAACCAATAAGTTCTTCAGTAATGCTTACTCAATCTGAGATACCAGAAAAGGAGGTAGATTTATTGATCAAAACTAATTGTGAAACCTCTTTAAAGATTTCAGAGACTTTAACAAATACAACATGGAATAACTGCACTTCTGTGGTAACTGTTAGCAACATTCCTATTACAGATATGCCTCAACAAACAGCTGATGATTGTCATAAAACCTGTTTACATTCCTTGAATTCTAATGAAGTTCATGCTGCAGAACTTGCTTCACAGCCAGTTATGAGTAAAGGCAAGCACTCTGACTGCTTTCAGAAGCAATCCACAGTTATATCTATGTTCTCTGAGATGTCATTTCTGGAGGAAGTTCCATCCTTTGAAGCAGTTTCACCTACTGAGAAAAATGATAGTTTTACAAGATTACATCCCAGACAGATGCTGATTCCTCAGATTACTCTCAAGCACCCAGAGGAGGGATGTCCCAGTGATGAAAAGAAAGTGACTGGAGGTGATGCGTCTGTGAGTGTCAGTGAAGCTTGTAAAGATGCAAAGCAGCAGTCAAGTTTGTTTGAAAAGTGTGAAGCTGCAGAATCAGCTCTTGAGGAAGAAAAAAACCCCTCAGGTGTACTGTCTTCACAGATTATTGAAAACCAGGTTAGTGTAAGCACAATCATTGTTCCAACGACTTCTGCAGATGTCTTGGAAAATAGTATGAATTTCTCTGCTAACACCTCTACTTCTTCAACCACAAATGTTTTAAACACTGAGGAACACATATCTCATTCTTTACTTGTCCAGAATACTTCTTCTCATGAAAAAGTGTTGGATCAAAATAAACCCACTTCCAAAACTACGGACGTAACGTCTTCTGAGCAAGTTAAAACCCCAGAAGGTAATGAGGAGAAATCAGAACATGTGGACCAGAAAATTACTGATGAGACTTCAGAAGTAGAAAAGCCATTAAATGAGGAATATGCAGAAGGTTCTGCTGTTTCTGTGAAAGAACCTCTTTCTAATGAGGAGTCTTTGACCTCAGAATTCTCAAAACCTAAAAACAAAAAAGAACCCAGAGATTTTGGTGAAACACCAGACATGTTCAAGGTACAGGAAGTTGTGCAGGCTGACTTGCACAAATTATCATCTTCAGAAGCTCTAGTTTTACGTACAGAAGCATTAGCAATGGGAAGCACATTACCACCCTCTGCTATTTCGAAGGGGCAATCTGGAAAAGTTATTTTCTCCTTGTTTGGAGGGTCTTCTAGTGCCCATGCACAGACTCAAAGTGGACCATCAATACTTGGTGGTACCCCCCCAGAAACCCCCACCTCTAAAGAAACAACAGGCACAAGTCTATTCTCAGTGTTTGGTGGTGCTAGTCCACAGCAAAGCCAAGCATCTACATTAAAAGAAGTACCTGGAAAGAAGATGTTTTCTATATTTAGTGGAAGTAATGTTCAGCAACAACTTGGCACATCAGGACAAGGCCCAAGGGGCCCACCAGAATTTCATACAAGAGAACTGATAATGCCGGGTCGAAGAGGAAAACCTGGACCTGATCATAATGAAAGTACAGGCTTAGGACCTACTGTAGGGTTTCCACCTAGAGCACAACAACTCAAGGAACCACTCGGAAAAGGAATATTCTCTATGTTCAGTGGTTCACTGACACAGCAAACATCTGCTAGTGGAACTCCACCAAGACCACCTGGTTCAGGAGCTTCAGCTCTTGGGGGTGTCCTGCCTGCATCGTCCACACACAAAGATAACACTGGCTCGGGCTTGTTCTCCATGTTTGGTGGGAGCAGTGGTCAGTCTCCGCCAACGCAAACAGTCAATAAATGTTCGGATAAAGAACCAGCAGGAAAAGGTCTGTTTTCCAGTTTTGGTGGACCGGCATCATCTGAGTCAGAGAGTCTATTTAAAGTTCCTTCTGTATTCTCTCTTGGTAGTGGTTCAAATAAACAAAAAACGAGTGGGTTTGGCTTGTTGTCCTTCATGAATGATAAAAAATCAGATGAACCTATCTCTGAAGATATAGCCACTACAAAGCCTGATGATATAGCCAGTGAACCTTCCTTTGTGGATGATGAAATCAAATATTTTAAATCATTAAATGGCACGCCCAAAGAAAGTGAACAAGATCTCCCAAATGACTCCTCATCTACAGCTAGTGAACGTGATGAGAAAGTCACTATTGAAACCGAAGTTAAATTTGCTCATGCTGTTCTAACTCCAGAAGATGTTGAGATTCCTGAAGAGAAAACAACAACAACAGCTGAAGTTACACATGCCCAATTCATTGAGGAGTCAGAAACTGAAATGAAACCTGTGGAACTTCTAGCAGGAGAAAATCAACAATCTTTGGAAACTGAAAAAACTGAAGAATCTGTTAATGTTATGCAAAGTCAAAAGGACAATATAACTGTTGAAGACAAAACCTTACTAAGAGTCGACGTAAATTTTACTCAAATAACTGACACGTCAGAAACAGAAAGTAGAAAAAAACAAACGTCTTTGGAAATTGAGAAGCCACTGGACTCTGAGCAGAATAATACTAAAGAACTGGAGTCGGATACATATAAAGACCCTGCAAGGCATGCTTTCGCTGTAGAATCTCCAGAAGCTGAGATGACTGAGAACTCTTTAAAATCAGCACAGATACCTCAGAAGTTAAATAAAACACTGGATGATGTAAAACCTACTGAAACATTTGAAATACCAGGAGCACTGAAAACTCAGGACAGAGAGCTTGTGGATAACAAGACCCTTATTGAAATTCCACAGAGGCTGAAGGAATCATGGGACAGAGAAAAAACAAAAGAACAGGATGAATCAGACAAAGAGGCTGACTATGCAGAGCAGCTTAAAAATGACTTATGTGATGTTGTGCTAGAAAAAGAACAAGCTCAAGTCAAAGAGCCAGTCTCAGAACCACTGTCTGCTGTGATTACTCAGCCACCACCTCAATCTTTGCACAAATCTACACCGAGAATGAAAGAGCCTCGACAACCGAGACTTGAAATGCAAGACCACCATAGACCACGCATGGGCTCTTTTCAAAAGCCATCTGATTCAGGTGCATTTTCTGGATTTATGTCTATGTTCTCCGGGCCGAGTGCCTCCAGCAAACCTGCGACCTCCAATTTCTTCTCATCACCCCAGCATTCATTTTTCAAGTTACAGCCAACTGGAACTACATCCACTCATCAACAAAACAGCACCTCGTTTTTTAACCTGCCCGCGAACTTATCTGCCGGCCTCTCTGCAGAGTCCATGAAGGGTGATTTGTTTAGTTTATTAAAAACTAAGGATGCTGCTAGACCAGAGGAAACCAAATCTACTGTGGAGACCTACAAGCTCAAGACTGAGGACTTTAACAAACCAGGAATTTCTACCGGCATGGAGTCAAGTACAGTTGGAGAAGCTGAAGCAGTTGCTTTAGAGCAAGAAGACTGTAAAATGTTTGATGTTGAACCTGCTGAAGAGGAAAAAGGTGGGAACATAAAGATCACAGACACATCTATTAAAATTAAAGCATCTGAAACGGGTATCATGAAGGAAGAATCTAGCTTAGCGGAAACTTCTGCAATGCCTACTGACAGAGTAGACACTCAGGAGAATCATTCAGCCTCATCTACACCTAAGAGCATGTTCGACTTTTCTGGTCGGTCAGCACCCTCATTCGGAGGTTTACTCTCAGGTGCTGCTGAGACCGCAAAGCCTTTTAGTTCTCTGTTTGGTTCCTCCACTGATATAAAACTGCCGCAGCAGACACCTGACTCAGGAAATCTGTTTGCTGGCCTCAAAGGATTTTCTGCTGGTCTCTTTCAAGAAGAGAACCCATCCCTTCCGAATGAAGAACTTGTGTCTAGTCCATCCATGTTTGGGAAGAAATTAGGCTTCCCATGGAAGAGCACTGCACCTCCTCGGAATCCTTCAACCATTGTAGCCACAGAGGTAGAAAATGAAAAAGACAACAAAGAGCCAGAGATTGAAACTTTATCGTTAGCATCAGACGTCACAGAGAGTCCAGATTCCAGCGATAACGAAGAATCAACTGACATCTCTTCAACTAATCAGCTAAGTTTTGATTCAAGTCCAGAAGTAGTGTTACCTGAAGTGGAAGATGGAGCTGAAGCTGATACACATTTGAAAGAAAAGGACAGGGAAACTTCAGATCATGCTGTGAGGCAGCTCCCAGAGAGTCCATGGAACAAGCAGCGTGACAGAAGGCTAGTAGGAACATGAGTGTTTACCGTACCGTGACGTGAGACCCATCCTGTATCTCCACATCCTCCACCTCCTAGTGCTGTAGTTTGACATGTGCTGACTCTTTTACTGTCCCTTTGTGTATTGCTTCCATTTTGAACATGATGTGGAATGAATTTCATGATTTATTAGAGGTGGAGAAAAATCTATTCAGTTATGTATCGTGGTGCAATTCATGTATAGCCACCAAAATCCAATCCAACTCCAAAATCCATTTTTCTTAAATAATGTTTGATTCAGGCAGCACAACGTCCTGTGTCATAGGAACAAATTATTTTGTAATTTTGTTAAGAAATCTGAAAAAAGTAATATTGGATGGGGATATTTATAAAACTTTGATACCTCCTGGGTAATGTTGATTATATATCATATCTCATGGTCCGCGGTTATTGCCATCTCTATTATTTATGATTATAAAACAGCCAAGCAACCAAAAATAAAAAACAGGCCATATTTATGGTCTCTGTAAGAGTAGACCATCTCAATGTATTGCTATTTTGGAAAGCAATACATTCTTAGACGACACATTAACAGTATTTATTTTGGGGAAAGTTCTGTCTGAGAAGTGTCTAAATCCACACGAGAGAAATTTGCCCGAGGCCCAGATTGAGTGGCGTTGATGGAGGCGAGTCTGCATGAATCATGCCCTTGGTTTTATATATTAGCTTTAAATGTATGGTTGGATCGTTTCCTTTCTTTCAGCCTGAATTATTCCATTACCTCCAGCCAGTTTGTTTACATCAAATGAAAGCGTGGAGATTTATGCAGCGAAAGTTACAGAGTTATAGGCTATGCTGTAGGCGGGGAGGAAAGGTAATAGCGAGGGTAATTTCGGCGAAACCCCACGGACGGTAAATCTTTGCGGTTGAACAGAGCAGACGGTCTCGCTAAAACATGATGTACGAATATCTCAGTCTCAAAGTCCTGCTGATGTTTCTTTCCTCAAGATTAAGCAAATTGCGGAAAAAAATAGGAGCACAGTTGTGTTCTGGCTGCGCCTTGGCCTTGCTAGATTGTTTTACTTAGTGTTTTTTAAGCCCTTATATCACGGACATCACCTTGGCTAGTGCTTTACCTTTATCCCAAACTCGTCCAGAATAATCCCACTGAGCCCTGCAAGGTCTCTGCAAAGCTTTCCGTATTAAAAGAAAAGTTAAAGTAACTGATCCCTTGACACTCCAGCCAATTAATCAGGAGCACTGAGGGCTGGAACTAATACCCAGTTCAGGCCGATGCAGGTCTCTGTGGGTTATGAATACACTTATACATTATACTGTCTAACCTGGCTCGTCTCTGTGTCGTACGTTCAGCCCGGCGAGCAGCTCACGGTTCGGTTCGTCCGGTAACCTGAGCCAGGCCAGTTCCCAGTTCAGCTCAGAACCGGAGGAGAGATGTGACCCAGAGAACCAGACCCGACATCCCGTCGGCGCCCGACCTCGGCTCTCCTCGGAGGACGTAGAGAAAGGGGGAAGAGAGAGACGAACGAGTGCGCAGGAGAAACAGAAGGAGCGTGTCCTCCATGCCGAGTCAGAGAGGTGAGAGATAACGATGTGCCTGATTAGTGCTAATTGCAGCTTTTGTTATATTTGTAAGGATGTTTCGAACAGAGTTTTATGAGCTCTAAGAGCTGACGGAAGTAGCCTATGAAATGCAGATTTCTGCTTACTGAAGGCAAGTCAAAGCTGGTTTTTATTTATATTTATTACAAATTGGAGGAAATAATCCATGCCACGTCCTCTCCACCTGTCCAGTCTGTCCTGTTTATACTCTTGAAACGTTGCCTCTCTAAGCACATGTTACTGTTGATATTTTCTCTTCGTTAAATCTGTATTTTTCCTCATCATTTTATGTCCCTATGTGCTCCTGGCATGGTGTTGTTTTGTTTTCTCTCCGCCTCCCACGCAGTTTATCCTCAAGTCTGACTTTTTTTTTTCCTTTTTTTTATTGCTCAGTTCCTTCAAAACCGATTCTCCTCCCGTCGCCGCGGCTCGCCTCCGCTGGCTGAAGGCCTTCAACAAGGTCCGAGTTCACCTGAGCGAGGTAGGAGAGAGCAAGCATGCTCCTCGTTCTGTCTTCCCTCACGTCTCTATCCCTCTCACGCTTTCCTCTGACACGTGACCCGGGCCTTGTTGCGTGCTTGAGATTCACTCGAGGCAGCATTCGAGGAATTTTCTCATCTAGAGTCTATCGCTCTCTGCTACGACTGTAAGTCTTGCTTTAGAATTAATTAGTAAGATGTCGAACCTGGGTTTCTTCAGTGTGAATCGTGTTTGTCTAAATGTGTATCTTCATGTTATGAACAAATGAAAACACGCTGCTCTAATGCAGAATGTTTATTTTTCTTCTGGTTTGGAAAAGAAAACAATATCAGCCACTCAATCTCAGGAGCTCCTCTGAGGCAAGAAACGAGAGAATCAGAGGAGACGAGAAAATACAGACAAAAAAAAAAAAATCTGATTTAAATGATAATGAAGCTGATATGGTTGATGGACTCCTTACATTAGTATGGTTATGCTAATCAGAAGCTCGCCTGGCTAAATGCTACAATTTTCCTGCCATATTCGCCCTTGATGACGGGTCTTCATTTCTTTTTTTTACATGGATGGATGGATGGATGGATGGATGGATTAACCCTTGAGTTGTGTGATATTGTGTATATTTACCTGCTTTTTATTTCTGTTTAGATTTATTAATAACGCAAGGGCAGTGCCGCCTAGGGACAAAAAACATACACAAGCGAAAGCAGAATAAACACACAAAAAGGTTGAAACACAAAGTGCAAAAAGTGAAATGCTGTCTAAGAGATTTAGCAGTAAAAGGGAGTGCTCCGGGACGGGGGGTAAAAACTTTTGAGCACAATCAACAGAGCTCTGCTGTCAGTGTGCTTTTAAAGTGAAAGATAAAGGGCATTATCAGCTGTACATACACATGTTTTGTTACACACACACACTCATGTTTCTGCCATTCTGAACTCCTTTTAAAGTGTGTAGCTTGTGGCTTGTGTGTGTGTGTGTGTGTGTGTGTGTAATTAATTTATAAACATTTCCAGGCGCAGCACAGAACTTCTTATCTTCAGTAAGAACACAGACCCGGTGTTTCAGCTCAGTGTAATCACACACACACACACACACACACACTCAGGGCGCTCGGAGCCGGTCCAGCCGCTTTGTGCCCCCGACTCTTTTTAATGTTTAATGATTTTCACCCCGGCGGCTGGAGCGTGTTTATTTATTGCGTCTCCGCCGGAGCTGTGAACTCGCTGCGGTCCGGAGAGCTGCAACACCTCAACATCATGGGCTCGGCAGTAAATACACTCCGCCGTGGCTTTTTACTACTCACTTACAGCAGGGTGACAAATGTGGCGGCGTGTCCCAGAGCTCTGAAATCGATACGCAACGGTCCTCCAAGTGACTGTCTGTAAAGAGGGAGAGAGACGGAGAGATGGAGAGACAAGACGGATGAGGCGATGGCACGAGTCGTCTGCTCCACCACTTCATGCCAACGTGGAGAGATTTGTCCCATCGGTTGTTATGGCAACCATTAGTGTCTTTTTACCTCTGTTACACTGAAGACCGCTAAATGGAAAATCGCCTTGCACCTCACACACACACACACACACACACACACATTCTCTCACTCTGTCTAACGCTCCCATTGACACACACCTACTTCCATAATTACTTTTATTAAAAGAATTCCTGATCATATTCCCGACAAGAATCGTCAGAATTCCCATCCTGAAGCACTTTAAGAACGTTTAATAGTATTAAAATATTTGTGATTTGTTTAGTTGATTCTGGTGCTAAGTTGGCGGTTGGTGTGTAACCCCGTCGCCACAAGGGGGCGCTCTTATTGTTATTCTTGTTGCTGAAGAAAACTTCTAATGACGACGTAAAAAAATAAAAAGCTAACTCCTCAAGCGCTTTTTCGTTCCCTGGCGTCATACTTCTGAGCAGTCCCAGAATGCATTGCAGCGCCATTGAGGCTAGTCAGAGGTCTATGTGATGGCGAGAGAGAGAGCGCGATGGAGGTATCAGCAGGAAAGCTCTAGTGGGAACAGACTATAAAACTAAAGCACCGCAACATCACTTGAGATCGAGATAAAGCAAAGGGGCACTAAAGACAGCATGGCATTCTGGGTAACCTAGGAAACTGTTAGCCGGAGTGCAAGTAAATCAAGTCCGTGAAAGAATCTGGATCCTAGACTTAGACGCAGATCATTAAAAAGATTAACATGCGTTTCGTTAAGGGTGTGGATCGTTCACTTACAGAGACGGTCGTAGGTTTTAGGATTAACGACAGAGAGAAGCAGTTATCAGGAGATATCAGTCGGAGGACACCAGCACTGCGTTAAAACCTCATGAATATTGATGCGTCCCCTGCGCGGACCGTCTCTGCTGGGCCTCTTTAAAAGCAAGCTCGCAGTTTGACCCCGAGTAACCCCGCTGACCGTGGGCCGTGTTCTGCCTTTTGAAGAGGAAACCCGTGTTCAGTACAGGGGTTGTTCATGTCCATGACATGTATGTCGGTTTCATGCGTCCCCTAAGGGTGGAGCGACTACACCGACTACGCCGCAAGTGTGTGATGGAGAAGCATCACATCCAGAGTGTATTCACATTTCACACCCAGTGTCCTCAGGATAAAATATGACCCCGTGTGTGACCGCACCAGGGTTAATACATTATAGCATAAAGCGGTTAATCATACGGCCGAGTTAAAGTCTCAGCCTCGAGCTTGAACTTGAACTCCACCACATGGAGCTCCGTTGAGTTCTCCCGGTTCCCCGCTGTGCCTCCTAACTCAACTTGAGAAAGGTCATGATCATCAGATGTAATATCACTATTTTTGAGAGGAGTGATCAGATGGTGGCGCTGTCTCTGACACTTTCCTGGAAATATTGTGTTCGTGTGTATTTGAGTGTTTAGTCGTGTTCTGGTTTGCGCCTGCTTGTGGAATTGCGCGACTGAGATGTTTGTTTTTAGGCTTTGCCAACGTGTCTGTGCTGCACGGGAAAAAGATCAGTCAGAGAGAGGAAGTGAGAGAGAGAGAGAGAGAGAGAGAGAGGGATTGTGGATTCCAGCAGAGTACCAAGTCTGAGGAATCAAAGTGGCATGGAAGCTGACATTGGCTGAAGGTCGTCATGGAAATGCTCTCCTCCTCCTCCTCTTCCTCCCTCTCTCTCTCTCTCTCTCTCTCTCTCTCTCTCTCTCTCTCTCCATCCTGCTGCTTTGTCCCACCTCTCCCACGTTCCCAGATCTTTAACAGATTAACGTTAAAACACGAGGAAACAAAGCTTCAGCATCCTCCCTGCCTCTGCTCCACTGTTTCTCTGATACTGTGTATCCTCCTAGAAGAGGCGTCGCTACAGGACAGCGGCTTTCAGAATCAGTCAGATTGTAAGATGGGATTCTTCCCGCTGTCTCAGGGCCTCTGTCTAGGGCTTTTAATGACGGCGGGTGTTTGATTTGATTTGTAAAAATAATGAACCATAAATGTGCTGAAGACAGAAACAGGGTTGATTAGGTTTACTGAATCAATACTGAACTGTTATTTGACTAATTCACATCGACTAATTGGAGATTTATTCAAAGAAAGCATGATTTGAGGCTTTTGAGCTTCTCTCAGAACTTGACTCTTCTCCAAATCATCACCTCTGTAAAGTTACACCGCTCAGCTTCCTCGCTTCTGCCACAGTCATTAAGATTCCTTTGCAGTCTGTAGCTGAGGTTCACGTTCAGCACTTCCTGTCTCACTTAATGACAACATTTAAAGCTCCGAAGACTGCTGAGCTCCTGCGCTCAGCCCGCAGTGTTTCATTAATAAACACTGCCGTTTCACTGACAGCGCTAAAGATCCGTGCGACAAGGGAACGTTCAGGCGCATTCCTGTCACATGGACATGAAGGCTCTTTCAGGCAGGTAGTAGCAGCGGATAAGGGACGCCCAGGACAAACCCGCAATAATGAGAGGACCAGAACTGACAAAATACAAATGGAGGAGTGAGTCTCACTTTCTTCTGGTTTGTGGACACAGTTGCTGCAGTTTCACCACACCTGTCTTATTATATGTCCATCTGTCCACTTGGACATGTCTTTGGATTGGCCGTGAACCACGCCCCGTCTTGATGATCTCTGGACGGTCTTCAGATGTTGTTGGTGATGCTGACTAAATAAGGACAGAGGATTCTGTTTACAAGTCACTGGAATGGAAGGGTTGTTTTGAATTGGTGTATCTGAACAAGGTGGAAAAAGTCCCGTACAAGCCAAGTACCCCGCTGTAAGAGCCAGCATTGAGTAAAAGTGAGTCACATATACCAAAATCAAATTAGGGCATTGGAGACGAACCAAATGTTGACCCCATGTTGACTGTTTTGATCAGACTATCAGAAGGTCACAGGTTCAAACCCCACCACCACCGAGCTGCCTCTGTCGGGGTCTTGAGCAACGCCCTTAACCCTCAACTGGATATCAACTGGCGTCTGGCAAATGCCAGAAATGTAAATGTTCACGCAGAAGCACAACATCCTGCTGGGCATCAAGACCTCCATGCTTCTCAACTGCTTCCCTGTCGAGTGTTGCCTTTATCTTTAAAGATATCTGGGACATTCACTCCAGGAAGGAAGTCTCCGTGGTGATCTGTGAGGTTCATGTGACTGAGCAAAGGGCTCTCAGAAACCCTCTCAGAAACTCCCACCACCAAAGTCAGTGGATTGAAATTTCTGTATAAAAATGTACAAAAGACAGAATGCCACCTAAGCATAAAATTCAGAACCGGGTTCTTTGAGAACCCGAGTTGGTAGAGCGGGACTGGAGGGTGTTTATGTCTCGTATGTCTCGTACTCTGATATATATGATGGATAAATCATACCGTTTCCATTAAAACTCAATCAGAGCAGCTAAATGTAGACCACAGCAGGTGATCTGATCTCAACCTGACAGCTCCATTGTTTTTTTTAATGGGAAAACTCGGTGGAACTGCCGTCTCATTTCCATGTTTACTTTCCTGCTTTGTCTTTGCCGTTGCAGGATCTTGTATGATTTGCGTATCTCGTGTATGTGTGCTGAACGTTAATAAAGAGCAGGAATGTAAATCTATAATTACGTCCACGTCAGAACGGCGTCGGCGTGTCAGATGCCACGATGATTGGCAGTGACGTTTCCCGGGTAACGTACATCTTGGCACTAGATGGTGAATTGAACATTTCTACATTGTTCACCTTCACCGTCTCACGTTATACTGTAGCTTTGATCGCTGATGGAGATCTGGATGTGTTTAAGGTTCTACAGCCATCGTTCTTTCTGTCTCAGTGCAGGAGAAGTTCCTTACAGAGGATAAACAGACAGATAGACACTTTATTCATCCCGAAGGAAATTTCAGCATTACTGTCACATTACAGTACTGTACCAGGAACCAGAAGGTTCTGGATTCTGTATTGGCGCTTTTTAAACAATTATTGTAGATTAAACATTTAAGTTACATTTTACACAATAATTTAATGTTCTACTTGCATAGTATGAATAAAAAGATTTATCTGAACATTTCTTAACATTTTCTATCCAATCTGTAGGTGTCAAAATAATCAAGGGAACATTTGAAATAGACACAGATCATGTCCTTGTATCTGTGTGTGTGTGTTTGTCTTTATTATATAAACGTGGCAGTAATAAACCTACACACACCCGTGTCTAAATGCAGCGTAACCTTATGGATATTTATAAAGCGGCGAAAGGATCCTGATCGATTTCCCGACCTCGCTGTTTAATTCATCAGCTTGTCACCGTGGAGAGAGAGGAATCAGACGAGCGCGCTCGCCCATGAGCGGAGAAGAGAAGGAGGGGACGAAAGAAAACGCCAGAGAATAAGACAGCAGATGGCATAGAGAGCGAGGAAGTGTGTGTGTGTGTGAGTGTGAGAAGAGAAAGCATTCTCTGAGCAACAAGCTGGAGAGAGGGAGAGAAAGGAACCAGGGTGGTGTGTGTGTGTGTGTGTGTTGAGGGTGGAGCGTGCGAGGTGCGCTGCACTACGTACTCGGATCGCTCCTGTGGACCTGTTGAATTCCGCGAGCGAGACTGAGGATGCCGTGATCGGCGTCGCTCCACACACGAGCGTCTCTCAGAGTTACTCAGGAGATGAGAAAGTTCTCAGCGTGAGGTGAGTTTCTCACTCGTCTGCCGTGTGTCGTGTCGTGGTGTTTAGAATAGCAGCGAGGTGTTTAAGCGTGAACGAGTCCGTCAGACGCAGCGGGTTCCCAGCAGGAGAACCGGAGCTCGGAGCGTAAAGGGGTTACAGTTTTCTTTTAAACAAACACCAGTTACACCATCATGGTTTATACGTCACTCGGGGTAGAAACACTCGCACCTGCAGCAGTCGTGGCGTCGGGTCGGCTGTAGGTCCAGACCGCTGCTCACTGATTCTCTGTCACAGGAGGAGAAAACCGATGGCTCACTGACATCCCTTCATCCGTCATCTACAGCGTTTATCCTCCAGACTGGTCCAGGGAATCCGGGGCACAGGGCGGGGTTACACCCTGCATGGGGTGCCGACACACACACACTCTCACACACACACTCATACACTACACGGAAATTACAAACATTAATCATCAGAAACACACCAAGCACAGGGAGAGCACACAGGCCTGAGGTGAGATTCGACCCCCGACCCTAGAGGTGCGAGGTGACGGCGCTGAGCAACAAACCACCTGACTGAGTGTTAACTCGATCACTTTAACTACACATCTCTAAACATCCGAGTGCAAAACGCCCTAAAAATTTGTTCCACTTTCAAAAATCGTCTCCCCAAAACAATTCCCCTCTGGATTTCTGGACCAGGATCGGGTCGCATCCCTTCACTCTGCACCTTTTTTGTTTTTTTATTATGTTGTTGTTTATGTTTTATCCTTATAGCTTTTTCAGTCGATTGCCACATGTGACGCACACACACACACACACACACATGTTCATCTCTCAGCCACTTTGATGTTTGTGGTTTGTTTAAAAATGTGAAGTGCAGACTGTTAGACTGAGAGAGACAGACGGCGTAAGTTTCAGAGGACGTCCCCAGGACACTGAGGAGGACTGTGTGTGTGTGAGATACTGCTGGTGTCCCTGCAGACTGGTGTCCCAACAGTGTGAGGAGACTCAGGGTCAGATGTTGAGGGGCGACTGGGTGGCATGTAGGATCTCCTCTCTCATCAGATGTGTGTGTGTGTGTGTGAGAGTTCAGTGTGCTGTGTCTCCTGTCCAGTAACAGCACTGAGACTCTGCACATCTAACACTGTCTCATGCTGATTGTTGTACAGCTATTGTTCTACACTTTGTTACTAAAGGAACCAAACAACAAGCTGGTGGCCGTTTGTGTGTGTGTGTGTGTGTGTGTGTGTGTGTGTGTGTGTGTGTGTGTGTGTGTGTGTGTTTTAATTGATAAAACAGGTGGCAGT
>JAQMYI010000014.1:1201123-1212653 GCA_030014275.1 Clariallabes melas | reverse complement strand
AATATGCGGCCCGTGAGACTTGAACTTGGACATAGTGCGGCCCACTGCAAAAAAAGGTTGAGAACCACTGGTCTAGATGTATTCCTTGACCTCTGAGAGATGGGAGGACCAACTGAGGATCAGATTCAGTAACGAGGAAAAGGCAACTAATAAAGCATATCTGAGTGGGCGGGGCATTATTTTTATTTATTTTTATGGCTACATAAAAATTCTTGCTTTAAACTGATCATGTGCAGTCAGGCCGATGTCGCTACTTTTTAGTTTCAGTGTGTGGTTTGTTTTTTTGTTTTTTTCTCTCCTGCGAGTCCTGAGACATTATGCTAACGAGCGCATGTCAGAGCGGAGCGTTTGTCTTTGTCAACACACCGCCATGTAATTTTCTTTTAAAAACACGTTTGTCTGCCATCTCCATGAGCCATGTGCAGAGAATGGGGATTTATTCCGACACGAGGAAACCGCGGACGGTGTGAAAGTGTTGTGACAGAACTGACAGAGTGAAGGCGGTGACTCGAAGCTCAAAGAGCCAAACCCCGTAGTGTCATCATCTCTGGGGCTGGAGGAGAGGAGCCGTAGCCCTGGAATCACACCGCCGTTAATTGGTGTGTTTGTAGAGGGATATCTATAGAAGCGATTAGGGCTACCTGCTCACAGGTAGCGTGAGGTTTCCATGACGACGAGGCTCATGTCGGTGAAGTTTCTGGCTGAATAGAAGCGGAGTGAGAAATGCCTCTGTGTGCTCAGTGACATGTTCATACAATACCTACACGCTTTTAATGTCTTTATGTACTTGTCACGTACGTATAACTCCCCCGGCGACACGTTAACGTTTCCTGGTGTTATGAAATCACTCGCCTCACTCGATAGTGTTTGATTTTAAATTCGTGGGCATTTCGAAGAACTCGCACCACCTCAACATTGATTTTTTTTTTTTTCTCATAGCAGCATTACACAGTGTTTATTAGTTACCCGTTGAAGTAAAACACAAAAAAGGAACAACACACACTCACATGGAGAGTGTGTACAGCTGTGAGAAATGCCAGAGTGATACTTGATGCTTAGCTCTTCTGTTTTCTGTCTGAGGTTGCCATGGAGTCAAGAGGAATATTCTAGCCTAATAGTTCATAAAGCCTCTTGTTTATCTGTGTGTGTGTCTGTGTGTGTGCTTCTCTGAAGCACTGTCTCCATTCTGTCAGAAACTGAGCTTATCAGCTGGCTTCTTTTAGAAATGTCAGTGTGGCATTTTGTGTGTGTGTGTTTGTGCATGTGTGTGTGTGTGTTTGCGCATCCTCAGACTCCCAGATGAGAACTTGCCTCCAGATTGAACGGTGTGAGGAAAAGAAAGATTTGGTGATTGCTGTGTGTCTGAGGGGAAATGTGGCATCTGATGTGACAGACAATTTTGCGTGCGTGTGTGTGTGGTGTGTGTGTGTATGGGTAGTAGAAATGTACAGAAAGTCTAAGGCTTATAAAGGAGACACAAATAGAAAATAATGACCATCGAGCAGCAACTGTTTGCGCACCTGAAAGGAGAAATGTGTACCCCAGATGCCACACACACACATACACACATGCACAAAGTGTCGTAAGGTTTATATTTTTTCTGTTCAGAGTAAAGTTGAGCATATGATGAGGATTTAATACTGAAAACTCCAGCGCTGTTACACGCAAGGGGGCGGAGTTTGTCTAAAACCCGTGACAAACAATCAGAATAATGAAATATCTTCAAAGTGAGCATGTACACTGGGGAACGAGCTAAAGGCTATCAATAGTCAAAGTAATTACACAGACAAACCCAAGTAGACACATTTCTCAAAGCTGTATTCTCTCTAGAGATTTTGTCCCTGTTTTGTGCATGGTGTGTACACTAAAGATGTTACCATGACAACATAAAAGTTTAACTATAATGCTTCAACGTCTGGCTTCTCAGCATTGATTTGACATTTGCTGTCTTGGCGGTGAGAACATGTCAGATGCATCGATTCATCCATACTGTGGCATACGCTTCCCATCAGTGAGCAGACTGTCAAACAGCATATACACGGTGCGCTTGAAAGGAGGCAAGGGCAAAACGATAAATAAGGGTGGGAAAACGGAAGTGCTCAAAATGTACATGAAACATTTTCATCTTTCATAAAAAAAGAATAATTGTAGGCAGGTAATTTGTAGACAATAATAGAGGGAAACGTGATTTATTTTGTCTTTGGAAAAAGGTCACTAAGGTAAAATTGTTGAGGTAGTCATGTAATCGTACATCAGGACCAATCGTAACACCCTTCATGTAAAGTTAATAGGGATGAGGTGAAAAAAATCATTGCAGTTCCTCTATAATCCTACAGGTTGGTTCACTCTAAACTATTCACGCATTGGCAGGCAGTGTAGCATCCTGCGTGGTAGGAGCGAAGTATTTGCTAAGTTTGTTTAGAATTGTAACACATCGCAATACGAATCGAATCGGCACCTGGGTTTTGTGCAAATATCGTATCGGGCAATCCCTGGGGATTCCCATCCCTAAAAATTAAAGTGAATCTTTTAAATATGCTTCTTTTGTCTCTCTCAGAAATGGACATACCACACAAGCTCCTCTCAGCTGCGTCGTAAAATTTTCCAACATTGTTGGAATGTGAATTATTCTCTAAGCATTGACATTAGGAGGACCATTCAGGTGCCCCTGCATCCATAGAGTAAAAAATGTTTTCTCGGAATCACTACAACGGCCAGGATGGAAGCAGGGCCCCCATGCACGGACGACCCAAGAACAAGCCAGTGGTGCACAAGAGGAGGCAGTCCAACCCGAAAGTGGCCATCATGCTCCGCGGGAAAATCCACCGACTCCTACAAGGCACAGCTGATACCTCTGTTCCTGCTTCACCGCTTTACTACGCAGGAATTGAAGAGGAAGATCAAGGAGAGGCCGAGGACATAAGGAAGGTGCAGGCCTGCTACGGGAGGCCAGTGACAAGGTCTCTCGAGGTCTGCAACCTTCCGCAAGTCTCAAATGGGGAAGGACATGCTGGTGTTGCCGAAGCGTGCTGTGTAGGAGAGGTCGAGTTGAACCAAGAGGGAGGGATACGAATCCCTTGCACCTTGCAGCACATGAATCCGACAGAGATACACACAGCTCAAGATGTCAATGGACCGGAGTTTGGATTTGGCCAAGGGCTTGCTGGTGGGGCTTCAGCATGTCAGAAAGATCTATTTTACCGGTTTAACATGGTGATGCAGGAAAAGATTGTGGAAGAAGACGAGGATGTAGATGAAGAGCAGGAATCGAGTGCCATTATTGAGCATATTCTGAAGGAACTTAAGGGCATCAATAAAATCCAGGAGGAAATTTCAGACCTAAGGGAATACCTGTCTTCTGTCCGTGGGTCTGTTGAAGAAGTGTCCAGCTGTGTGGATGCAGTCCTAATGGAGATTGAAGGCATTCGCTCGGGTACCAGGTCTGGTGTAGAGACATGGCCTGGTGCAGGCTGCAAGCATGAACATCATCAGTCTGATGCTGATGTCAGCGGGACCTTTGACAAAAGTCATACTGTAGACTGTACGAGCTGTGGTATTCAAGCGGGGTATAAAGGTTTTGATAAACAGCATGAACAAACGTGTCTGCCAAGGCTTGGAAAAGGCTCTTGTAGAGCCCCTTCTAACTTCACAAGGACTAATGATGCTGTCCATGATCCATTTGGGCAAGGTATGTCTGCCCATAGTTCAGATATACCTCTAACCACAGTGAGAAAGAAGCAAAGCCTTGGCTACCTTGATCATCAAGATGGTCAGGACTGTCTCAGTACTAGCTCCCTTTCCTCAGGTCAGAGTTCCAAGTCTGAATCTGACCAGGAGAGACCTTGTGCTGGGAAGGTGTGTGCCACAGGTGAGGTACAGGCCTGGAATCAAGCAGAGCTGGTACACAGTGGGAGCGGCGACACGAGATGGAGCGAAGAAGGAAGTTTTGAAGAAGGAAATAGGGAATTAGATACCTGGAACCTTTTAAGAGATGAAGGTGCTTGTACTGAACTAGAGGATTCAGCTTCTGAGCATGTGCCAGTCTCTTCCAATCTGCACTACAATTCTCCTGCTAGCACATGTAGTAGGGACGAGTGGCGTGGACATAAAAATTCTTGCAAGGTGGATGGACATCCTGAAGGCTCAGCTGTGGAGTGCAGTAATATTGTAGGTATTTGTGAATATTCTAAAACCCCTGGAGGTCACAGAACACAACCTTCAGTACCAAGTCGTAGGTTTACTGTTGCTAGTTGTAAAGAAGATACTAGATCATCTTTCTTCTCTGAGTCCTGGGCAAATCGTGGTTTGGACATGGGGTTTGCAGGAAATGTCATCGATTCAGCAAAATGTGGATATACTCATGATGATGTTCTCAATCAGGGGCTGGGCACTGATGAAAACAATGCAGGGTTTAATGTTAAGAAGTTTGGAAAGGCGGTGCTGGATTTCAGATCCACTCTGAAGATGGCATTAAAGAAGCTCGAGGCAGGTAGTGCAACCTCATCAGAGGATAAAGCTGATGCCTCGAGTGAGCCTCAAGCAGGGGAAGACTTGCTGCAAAGTGAGTCACCCAGTGAGGAAGCTCCTCAGATAGAATCAAATTTAAACACTTCAGTGCCGTCTCAAGGCTGCACGTCAGATCCTGACCAGGTGGAGTCTATCTCCACCTCATCAAATCCTTGCGACACCCTACCAGAGTCTGCTGAGAGCAGCATCCAGACCATAGAAACTTTGGATACAATGCTTTCTTCAGAGCTGGAGCTCTCTAGTGATACAACGTTGCATGCCGCTATGGCCGCCCAACCTGACTGCCTGAACACCGAATCACCCTCTGTCTCTCTGTCTGCTGAGGAGGAGAAGCAAGAACCCTCAGGGGAACCCACAGGAGACCAAGTAGAGAATGGAGAACAGGAGGGAGGCCACCCTGTAGAACTGAGTGAGAGAGATGCTCGTAGACTGAAGTGCCTGAGAACTTTCCAGCAGATCCTCAGAGAGAAGAGAGAGAGCAGGAGACGACTCGGCATGGTGACCATGGTCTCTTTCTCTGAAGGGGATTTCAACCCAGGTACCTTCAACACTTTTAGATGTGATGTCTTCAGCTGTATGTAGAAAAAAATATCAGACATTCGCCACATGAGGGGTCTGTATCTGTCTGTCTCTGTCTTTGTTTGTCTGTCTCTCTGTTTGTCTGTTTGTTAATCCGTTTGTTTATTTGTCCAACTGTCTGTCTGTCTCTGTTTTCCCTGTGTATATTTCTCTGTCTCTGTCTGTCTGTAGCCTTGTTTGTCTGACTTGCTGTATGTCTAATTGTTTATTTTGCTGTCTCTGTTTGTTTGTAAGTTTCTCAAACTTTCCATCTGTCTATCTATCTGTCTGTCTGACTCTCTGACTTGCGGTCTATTAGCCCATCTGTCTATTTCTCTCTCTCTCCGTCTGTTTGTGTGTCTTTTTCCCAATCTGACTGTCTGTTTTCCATCTGTCTGTCACTCTAGGTGTCTTTCTGTTTCTCTCTGTCTAACTTTCTGATTGTCTGTCTGATACCTCATCTGTCTTTCTGTCTATTTCTCTGTCCCACTGTTTGTGTGTGTGTGTTTCCAAAACTGCTCATCTGTTTTTTTTCTCGGCTTGTCTGTCTAGCTGTCTGTCACTCTCTCTGTCTGTCTGTATGTCTGTTATTCTAGCTGTCTGTCTGACTGTTGGATTGTCTTCTGTCTTTACTCCAGTTTGTCTGTCTGTCTGTATATTTCTCTTTCACTGTACATCTGTCTGTCACTCAAACTACCTGTCTGTCAATCTATCTCTCTGTTTATTTGTCTGTCTGTCTGTCTGTCTCTCTAGCTGTCCTTCTGTCTGACTCTCCGATTGTCTGTTTATGTCTCTGTTTTCTGCATGTCTGTTTGTTTGTTTATTGCTCTGTCTTCCTTTTTGCCTGTTTGGCTCTCTGTCCATCTGTCTCACTCTAGCTGTCTGTCTGTCTGAATGTTTGTCTGCTAGCCTGCCCATCTGTCTAAATGTCTGTCTCTCTGTCTGTCTATCTGTCTGTCTCTCCGTGGTTGTTATAGACGCTGATCCACTTGCGAATGCAGTAAATGCAGTGTTCTGGTCATACCGCTCCCTGACTCTCACACTCGGGGCAGATTAATTACTCTCAGCGAGAACTGCCCTGACTGAAAGAGAAGGAGGAAAGAATTAATCAGGCCTGTGATATGAAATGAATTATACATCTCCATAAAACTTTTATAAAACCCAAGACTCAGAGAATCAATAGCACAGTACTCGAAAAACTTCCTCTCTCTCTCTTTCTCTGGATGTTTGTTTAATGTCTGATTGATTCTGCGTAACTGAAGCCTGTTTGTGTGTGTGTGTGTGTGTGTTTTGTTTGCAGATAGGAGTCAGGATGAAGATCAGGTGATGTTTGAAGTCGATGTTTGATGGTGTCTCAGTGCATGCCTTTCATCTGCGTCCATGTGGCGACAGGATTATTATCCTCACTCAGATTTGTCCTCTCTTGTCTTCGAGAGCCGTTACAATCTGTGTGCTCAGTGTCGCTCCTCTTTTCAGCACTTAAAGCCAGTTACATGTTCGCTGTTTGAGAAGTAAAAAAAAAGAGCGGTGAGAAACACCACGTCACAAGTCACACACACACACACGCACACACACACACACACACACACACACACACACTCACACACACACTCAGGTCACTGTAAGGTGATGTGTCTTACGCTGGGTTCTTTACTACGGATCGCTTTGGCGTGTGGAACGTCACACTCCCGCGGTTCGTCTCCTCAGGACGCGGAAAAGCATTTTTAGTCAATTAATTTACACTCGAAGCCCAATCAAGCACGCAACAAGGCCACTCACTTCCTCTCCTTCCTCCTGTCCTGTGTTTCATGTCTGTGTCTGTATAATTAATTTGTCCTGATTGCTGGATGTAACAGATCATGTTTTTTTTCTTTCTCACCACAGACAGACAGTAATGAAAATGGAGGCGCAAACCAACAGCCATGGACCAGTACTGGGTATCATATCTGTCTGTCTGTCTGTTTATTTGTGGGTTTGTGTGTTTGTTTGTCCTTTTGTTCATCTGTAGCTTCTGTCTGTCTGTCAGTTTTACCATCTGTCTCCCTGTCTGTCACTCTAGCTGTTTGTTTATTCAACTGTCTGCCTGTCTGTCGATTTACTTTCCGTCTCTCTGTCTGCATCCATTCCTAATATCTGTCTGTCTGTCTCTTCTACTGTCTAACTGTCTGTCCGTTTATTTTTTATTCTTACATTGTCTTTCTGTTGAGCCCCCTGTTAGTCAGTCTGTCTATCACTCTAGCTCACTCTGTCTGCCCAACTGTCTGCTTGTCTGTCTGTTTTGCCATTTGTCTGTCTGTCTGTCTGTCCGTCTATTTTTCTGTCTCTCTGCCTGTTTGTTAGCCCATCTCTCTCTCCCTCCTTCCCTCCCTGTCTGTTTGTTTATTTGCCTGTCTGTCTGTCTGTCAGGTTCCTCATCTCTCTGGATGTCTGTTAGTTTATTTTACTGTCTCTGTTTTTTTTTTCTGTCTGTCTGTTTTAAATGTCACAATGGACAGAGTGTTTATTTGATGTTTTATATTAAAGAATGTTGTAGTGTGTAATGTTCAGGGTTAAGCAGCGTCCCGTATCCTCCACCTCATCAGAGCGAAAGGTTTAACCTGGAGTGATGTGTGCTGCTGTCAGGACAGTTTATCTAAGGCTTTAAAAAAGGTTTAAAGAATGTTTGAGGGTGATAATCCTCACCATCTCTCTCTCTCTCTCCCTCTGTAGTGGAGGAGATGGAGCGAACTTTGGGATCGACAGCATGCCTAATCTACGCAGGAAGAAGCACATCCCATTGGTTAGCGAAGTGGTAAGAACTTTAAACTTCATGTTTTTTATATTTACTGAAGACTAATGAGGGATGTTCGTAATAATAATAACATGATATTAAAACGTTTTCACTGCTCTTTCTTCATCTCTCGTTCCTCGGCGTCTTCTGGTGCTGATGATGTCCAGGCGCTGGTAAGTACAAATGATATGAGAACATATTATACATTGTATTTACCATTAGCACATTTAAGATCAGTTTAATAAACATGATGACTCTCTGTGAATGTTACTCATCTAGCGTCTTCATTCGTCCAGCGCTAATACCCAGAGCCTCCCTAGATGCTGTCCATGGGGTTCTCTTGGCGAGGATACTGATTCAATTTCAATTTTATTTGTATAGCGCTTTTAACAATTGTCATTGTCGCAAAGCAGCTTTACACAATCAGAAGAATTATTTAAGTTTGTATGGAACGTAACAGGAAGTTATTCACAAACAGGAAGTGACCTAAGCGCCGGTGAGGCTCGGTGCTGCTTTCTCCTCGCTCTGATGTGCGAAACACCACAGCAGATCTAAGATCGGCGTGAGGACGAGTCCTCGTCTCGCACCCACACGTGCGGTCCTCTCCGTGCGTGACTCAAAGACGTGTAGCGTGTGTGTCGGCTTTGTGTCGGACCACGCAAACGCACGGCAGCACCCACGCCGAGGCATGCGGCCATCAGCCGTGACTCAGCACACGCTGGAGGAGAAAAAGAAACTCAAACACACACACACACGCTCGAGCCTTTAGCCTGACTGCTTCAAAAGTGTAGTTTTCCCCTTCACACAGAACAAAAGTGCCTGCGGCTCCTGGAGATGCGGCGCCGACTCCGCCGCTGACAATGCTCAAAAGATTTTAAAGAGAAGAAAGAAAGATAGAAAGAAGAGAGAGAGAGAATTTGACGGATGTGTTTGCGAGTAACGTTTAAGTGCAGCGTGTCGTAATGCCCAGTGAAGATCTTTAGAGAAATATTAACTGCTGCTTTTAATCTTATACACACTCATCATGTGTCACGCTCTGTTCTGTTTAATTACACTCTTAGATTGTACTCTCAGACTCCTTCTTTCTCTCTCACTGATTTTTTATTATTATTTTTGTTTTTATTCTTCATGTCTCCTGTTATGTTCTCAGTCCCTGTTGCAGTCCAGGAAAGCCGCCATCTCGAACCCGCTGGCGTGTCGGCCTTCGCTCAAAGACGAGAATCTGGTAACACTCACACACACACACACACACACACACACACTTTTTCAGTTTTTTTGACCTGGTTTCACGAACCCCGCCCACTAGCTCGGATTTTCCAGAGCAGTAACGATCACCCAGATCTATAATGAATTGTGAGAACATTTATTAAAGTCATATATATACTGCATATATATATATATATATTTGGTTTCCTCTTACCCAGTGTGAGACTTAGTTAATTAGAGTGAGACAGTGGGACGTGGTGGGACTCGGACCACCCGTTGTGTTGGTTAATCCATCAGAAATGATAAAAAGTCAGTGTTGAGTGAGTCAGCTTCTTCAGCTGTTTCAGGGTGTGTTCAGTGTAAAAGGAAGTAGATCAGTGCGCACATTAAGATTCCTATAACGGAGACAGAGGACGTGACGTCTCTACAGCTGAGCCTCCGTTTTATTCCACTTCATTCATGGTAACATCCAAACGCCTTCTGATCTGACTCTAGTCTAGCGGAGTGTGATGGGATAGCGACGTGAGCGATGCGCGGCCCTGAGGGCGCTCTTCAGGTCACATGGTCTCGGGTTCAGTCTCGCTCAGGGAAGCTGCACAGCTTTCAATCAGTTGTAAAGTGACAACAAAAATAACCGTGTGTGGAATCCTGAGTGGGATTTAAAAACACTCCGCTCCGCATACTCACACTCACACTCACACACACACACACACACACACGGTGGTCAACCAAACAGCGCAGTCTAGCGAACGCGTTCCCGCTATGGTGGTGTGTATTCACTCCACTGAGGCTTTGACACTCTCTCTCCTGTTCTCACTCTTCACCTGACGAGCCGATTACGGCGCTGCCGTCGACCTGACACGGTGCTTTGTTCCATGTGTGTGCACGATCAGATTTTTCACACACCGCTTGGTTTAAATAAAAAACACAAAAACTACGGCTCACGCTCTCCTGGTGAATTATGGATCCGTCAGATCATCTAAACGATGCATGCTCGGGAAAACTCCTTTCATAGCTCCGGGACGCGCTCGTACCAGCAGTTAGTTACCTTTATGTAGGTGAACTTTGACCTCTGATGGTGTGAGCCTATAGATAACGGCGGCTACTAAGGAATGAGTAACTAAATATTAAGTGTTGTCCAGGCCACCTCGTTCACGCAGTCTGCTCTGTTTCTTTCCTCTTTATCCTGTATTCATTGTTAGCGTCTCAGCGTTTATTTTCTGTAAGTCTCAGTGTGATAAGGAAGTAAAACTCTGCGAGTCCCCATGAGTAACCATGTCTCACAGTAACATAATTAATCTCACGAGGACAATCGCGAGGCGTTTTGCGTCAGATTCTTGCTTCTGTAGCGTCGTGTCCTCCACACCACCCACGCCATCGTTAGTTAATTACCCTGAGGTCTTACGTTGTTCTGTCCCCCCCTCCCTGGTTTCCTCCCTCGCAGAAGAGTCACGTGTATAAGAAAACGCTCCAGGCTCTGATCTACCCCATCTCCTGCACCACACCACACAACTTCGAGGTGTGGACCGCCACCACGCCCACCTACTGCTACGAGTGCGAGGGGCTGCTGTGGGGCATCGCGCGCCAGGGCATGAGGTGCACCGAGTGCGGGGTCAAGTCCCACGAGAAGTGCCAGGAGCTCCTGAACGCCGACTGCCTACAAAGTGAGTGGTTCCTCAGGAAGTCACAAACTTTACTTTGATGAAGTTACTCATAAAGCTCCAATAAAGAAAGAGCCTGAGGTGGCTCCTCAGTCATCTCCAGCTGAAATCCTTCAACATAACGCGGGAGCTAGACAGGCTACGAATAACATTAGAGTCAGGATTAATACCAGACCAAAGAACACGACTTTAAGAACAACCAGGAGTGTCTTAGTGTTGCTCCATAAAGTATATCTCAGTGATGTTCTTCCCTCGGTTCTTCTCTCTCTCCCTCTGTCACTGTTCAGGAGCGGCGGAGAAGAGCAGCAAGACCGGCGCCGAGGACCGCAACCAGCACATCATCTCGTCCATGAAGGACCGCATGAAGATCCGCGAGAGGAACAAGCCCGAGATCTTCGAGGCCATCAGGACGGTCTTCAATGTCACCAAACTCAACCACGCCCAGCAGATGAAGAACGTCAAGCAGACCGTGCTGGACGGGACGTCCAAATGGTCCGCAAAGGTCTCCATCAAAGGTTACAGCAGCTTTTATTTCGTTCTCCAGAAGTGTTGGCGCCCTTTAGAAAACGCTTTATGATTATGTTCATCATGTGACCTGTGACATCACTGCTCCTGCATCGCTCTGATTGGTCAGAGATGGATCTCAAGTCATGGTGCTGCTTTCACTTGAGGTTTTTTTTCCAAGTCACTTTTTTTTCTTTTTGCCAATTCTTTGGTTAGATCCCACGTCCTGCCCTGACAGTAGGAGGAGCTGTTGTGCATGACTCTCACTCAATCTGTGTGTGTGTGTGTATTTGTGTTGTGTGTG
>JAQMYI010000014.1:1118960-1130495 GCA_030014275.1 Clariallabes melas | reverse complement strand
TGTGTTTGAATTTTTATTTATGCATTTTCAGATACAAATTGCTATATTGTGATATATATCGTTATCGAGGTAGAAAACTGCTTCTACCGTGATAGAAGATTTTGGTTATATCGCCCACCCCTACATCCACCTGTATGATTCGCACCTTCACACATCTCATGACTTTGGTTCCTTCAGTTTTGTTTTCGTTGGGATCAGGTTTTACTTTTGCTTTCATGAACGAGCGCACTTTACGTCGGTAGGACGATATTGTTATGATACCGGTATTGTGATATGGTTAAATCGCGCTATAGTGATTTTGTGATATAGTAATCACTTATTACTATAATTCTGGAGCGAGTGTTAGTTCTGGAGGTGAATCACCGTGTTGTTGCTGCATGAAGCAAACCGCTGGATGATGAAGTCATTCTAACACTGATCACGTCCGGCGGTTCTCCCCCCTTTTATCCCGTCTGGGTGTAAAAGCTCTGCGGTGCCTCAGCACGTGGTCGAGTTTGTCCTGAAGCCTTTCGGCTGTGTTTAATCCGCTGTTGCTGCTCCAAGAATGAATATTAACAACACAACAGCCATTAAACACGCAGGAGAACTCGGCACTGCTGGGCACATCTGTCTTAAACATCGCTCTCCTTCGGCGAAGCGGTCCTGCACGCTGCCCCGTTAGTCAGAGTAGATCATTTGACTCAGCACTTTGTCACATTCCTCGATAACACTCATGACTCACATCCTGACTCTGTAAGAGATTTAGTTTTATTTTATAGATTTTTTTTTATTCTATGCTCAAGAATAGTTTCTTCCTTCAATGCGAGATTTGTATGATGATATGAACTATTTGACCCCTTGTGTGTGTCTGTGTCTGTAAGGTGGCCTGTCCAGCTCTGCGGACTCGTCCCCGGCGGTAGTGCGCTACAGTAAAGACCAGCGTCCCACCACTCTCCCCATCCAGCCCTTCACCCTGCAGCAGCAGTTTGGGAAACCGCAGGCCAAGCCCGTCCTCCCTCTGCTGGACGAGTACATCAATCACATGCAGGCTCGTTTGGGCTCCGCCCCGTCCGACCGGGACGAGGAGGACTCGGACGACGATGGTCAGCGTCCCCGGCCGTCACCTCTGGGCAGTTATTCTCCCCCTCGATCCCTCTCCTGCCCCGCCCCAGTGTCTCACACCCCACCCGGGATCGCCCCGGCCGCCAAGATGGCCCCGCTACCGCAGACTCCTCCTCCCGCCACCAGGGGGCACTGTTTCCACCGAGCCACCCGGAGTACGCTACCCACGCTGCCCAGCTCCGGCCTCAGTCCAGTGACGCAGCTGGAAGCGGGACGGCAGGAAGATGAAGTGAAAGTACTTCCTGTGTGTATGACTCAGAGGCCGCACAATGGTACGTGACCGTAGCTCTCGACACGCCGCGGTTAAAGTCTGAAATAGTGGGAAAGAGTCCCTGATCACGTCAGATCACATGTTCGGTGCTTTTTACTCTACCAGTTTTTCCTTTCTTTGAACTGTTACTGACTGATTCTCTTCATCTGTTCTTCTTCTTATCTTCCATTTTCACTTTTCCTCATTATTTTATTCCATAATATTTTTCTTCCTGTTTCCATTTATTCCATTTATTCCTCTTTCATGTCATCCATCCATCGTTTCATTATTCATTATTCATTATTGCTGGTTTCTTTCCATTCCCCTCCTCGTCCTCCTGTTATCCCGTCCTTCACTTTTTTACTCTTCTTCATCTATTCCTCTCTTCCTCTCACATTTCATCCTAACCCTTTTCCATCTGTCTCTCCTCTTCCTCTCCTTCCATCTCCTCTTATCACCACTTCATCATCCCTGTCCTCGTCCTCTTCCCCTCCTGTAGCGCACCACCTCTCCCCTCAGACTCTAAAATGGAGGGAATACAGGCGTAAGAACCCTCTTGGAGTGGAGAAGAAGCTAGACGCCTGTTCTTCCTCTCCCTCCACCTCCTCCTCCTCTTCCTCCTGTCTGTCTGTCTCTGCCGCTCTGACCGCCAGGAGACGCACCGCGCGGCGCAATGTCTTCGATTTTCCTCCGTCCAATCAGGCGCTGATCTTCAGCAGACTTAACGGTGCTGAACTTAATCTAATCTAATCTAATCAGCGTTAGGGGTCGTTACTAACAGGCTCTGTCTCCTCGCAGCGCCTTTAAACAGACTTAATGCTAAAGGGAGCTTTAGGGAGAGAAAGGCACAAAGAACGAATAAGTACATAAGGAATATAAACTCTGATCAAATTCACATGTTTATTCTTAATGTTTGTGTGTGTGTGTGTGTGTGCAGGTCAGTCCCTGAGGTGTCACAGTGAAATGCTGTCAGATTACTTCTCTCAGACGGAGCGCCCCCCGGAGGAGTTCTGCCTCTCACCGGACGCCACCACAGAAGAATCCATCTCTATCGACCTGCATCAGAAGAGAGGTGTGTGTGTGGTGTGTGTGTAGTGTGTGGTGTGTGTGTAGCGTATGTGTGTGGTGAATCTCATGAATATTAAACTGTAAAATGTGTAGTTCTACACTGTGCAGACTCTCAGGGGGTTATTTCTCTTGATTGTCTCTTTATGTCTCAGGTCTGGTGAAGGCCATAAACACAGCGGTGGATCTGATCGTGGCTCATTTTGGCACCAGTCGGGATGCAGGAGTGAAGGTACGCATTGTTATTGTTTACATCAGTGTAGTAGTAAAGATGTGTCAGTGTTTTCGCATTTAAAGCCTGGTGACATTTGGGTCTTTTATATCATTTAAACGTTCCACCTCGAGGTGACGTTAATCTGAGACGCCTGCAGAAGTGACTCGTGAAACTGAGCAGGGAACATGCGGACACCCAGATTTTCATCCAGAGACAAACGCCATACGTATAGTGTTCAGAATCTGATGTTTTATGTACGTTGCTGTGTGTGTGTGTGTGTTCAGGCGAAGCTAGGCAACAGCTCAGTGAGTCCCAACGTGGCTCACCTGATCCTGAAGTACCTGTGTCCCGCCGTGTCTGACGTCCTGCACGACGGCCTGCGAGCGTACACACTCGACATCATCATCGGTCAGCGGCGCAATCAGCCCTGGAGCGTAGTGGAGGCGTCGACTCAGCTGGGTGAGGAACAGGAGTAACGGCGGGAGTTAATCACGGAGGAATAGTTATCATGAACACATTAGTGGTAGCCGAGTATTAAAGAACCCCTGTGTCTCTCTGTGTCTCTGTCTCTCTCTGTGTCTCTCTCTCAGGTCCCTCTACACGTGTATTACACAACCTCTTCCTGAAAGTCAGTCAGTACTCAGAGCTGACCAATCACAGCATGAGACTCAACGCCTTCGTCTTAGGACTCTTAAAGTAAGACGCCTGTCTTCTCTCAGTCTTTCAGTCCCTAAGGAGTGACTGTCTCATACCATCATTTGACAATTTACTTTATTTATTTTTCAGCTTGCAATCCCTGGAATTCTGGTTTAATCACATATACACACATGAAGGTGAGATAATAAATCACACACACACACACACGCCTGTTCTGTTCATATACTGTAAATGTTCTCTTTGTGTTTGTTGCCAGACATCATAGCGGCCCACTACCACCCGTGGGGTTTCCTTCCGCTTTCTCAAGGGGCGTGTCAGCCCATGTTTGAGGAGTTGCTGCTGCTGCTCCAGCCTCTGTCGCTCCTGCCCTTTGACCTCGACCTTCTGTTCGAACCTCGTCAGCTGCAGAAAGGTCAGGAGCACCTGAGGCGCAAAGAGCAGCTCTGCTCCACCCGCCATGGCCTCGACCAATCGGCTCGCTCCACCTTCCAGCTCATGAGGGGCCCCGCGGAGACTATAGGGCTGAAACAGGAGGCGGAGTCTAACCAAATCGGGGTGGAGCTTCATAGGGGCAGGTTTGCGTTAAGGCGCGAGGGAACCTGGCCTCGGATGGATGGGGCGGAGTCTAAAAAACAAGTGCGGAGCGAGCGGAGGAGTGACAGGGCAGGCAGCGAATCGGAGAGCGAAGGGCTGTTTTTGTACACGAGCAGGATGAATGGAGTGGGGGGCGAGGATGAAGAGAGGGAGAGGAGGAGGGAGAGGGAAAGAGAGAAGGACGGAGAGAGAGACAGGTTAAGAAACAAGCAGGCGGGCTGGTGGTTCCAGCTCATGCAGAGCTCTCAGGTCTACATCGAGAACTCTGCCGAAGGTTCCAAGTTCGTCAAGTGTGAGAAGCGCAAGAAAGGATGTGGGGCTGAGGGGCGGAGACAAAACAACCCACCCCCGAGAGTGGGCGTGGTCGAAGGCGCAGAGGCTCATCAGGTGATCGATGAAAAACGTGAAGCCGCGGCGTCCAATGACACACGTCGTAACGGCAGCGTGGGAACCTTCCCCCAATCAGAGACGTCCAAAGTGGTTAAAGGGAGGCCGTCCTGGATGGGCAGTCCACCGGAGTCGGTGCTGAGTGAGCTGAAGAGGACGAAAGAGACGCAGCCGGAGGGGGCGGAGGCCGAAACTCCCACGGCTCAGAACCTGCGATGGGGCCGACTGTTCGGGGCCGGAAACGTCAACAAAACTGAGAAAACAGAAGCCAAATCGTCTAAGACCCCGAAAAGCAGGTGAGTGGGAATATCGAGAGGGTACGTCCTGAAAATAAAACCAAACATACAATCCTGGTTGTTGACGCTTCTGCCGTCCGCAGGTTGCCTTCAGGCTGGCTGAGTCTGGATCGCTCCGTGTTGGATCTGGTGGTGCAGTCTGTTGGGAAAAGGGCGGAGCCTCAGGCTTTAAACACACACAGTGCTGAGATACAACACATCCAAGCACAGCAGGACCAAACGCAGGGGCCCAACACACAGGGGCCCAACACGCAGACATCAGCTGCATGGTAAGCTCTCTCGCTCTCTCGCTTTCTCTCTCGCGCTCTCTCTCTAAGCATACACATACGTAACAGAATTAAACACACGTTTCTCCCCCTCTTTCTCTCCCCCTCTCTCTCTCTCCGTCAGTGAGGTGAGGGCATTGTGCCACCACATCGCCACAGAAGAAGGTCACCTGAGCTTCCATAAAGGTGACGTGCTGCGGGTCCTACACCGAGCGGACTCTGATTGGCTGCAGTGCGAGCTGGGCGACGCCCGCGGGCTGGTGCCGATCATCTACGTTACGTTAAACGATGAGGAGAGTGAAGATTCTCGAGGGCTGCAGTGAACACACACACACACACACACACACAGACAGACACACAGAATTTGGGATGTAAATCTTAGTTCAGTTTATGATTCTGTGCTGGAGGGGGAGCTGTGTTAAAGGGACACGTTACACAAACATCTTAATCTTACACACACACACACACACACATGGGTATTGTAATATTTATTGCCTGCTGTAAAAGAACATTTGATCGCATTTGCCATGCAAGAGAAACAGAAAAAAAAGCCAAATCAAAGGTGTGTGTCATTAAGCCACAGAAACAGTACACGATCACGCTAGGCGCTAATACTACTCTTCATCGTTAGCCGTGTTAGCATTGCCAAGTTTCCTCCCGCTGACTTGTTGCTAAAACTATGTAGCTCTCTCACTCTCTCTCTCCCCCTCTCCCTCCCCCCCCCCCCTCCCCCCCTCTGATCTCTGTTATGGTATTGCGATTTATTTTTAATGCACATTCAAGATGTGATTTAGAGTTTAGAAACCTTTGCGACTCAACATACAAAAAGACACACAGCGTTGACATGGCAGGCCAATCTCATGAAGATGTTAGCAGCGTGGGTGTGGCTCTACACCTGTAGGACTGTAGGTTTTTATATAAATATGTACAAATGTATGTAAACATATGGTCCGACATCGTCTACGTGAACCATACAGAAGCAGCGCGGCAATCATAGTGCGGTTATAACTAGAGCCAGAGCGATGTGACCATTCACACACTTACGGATTTTAATATCAGCTGATTCTAAAGTATTAATGATAAAAATAAACTTCTTTTTAAACCTAGACAATAAGGATTGGCGTCACCAGGGACCGCCCCATACGATATTATTACAACACCCGGGTGTCGATACAGTTTGTATTGTGATTCTGTCTGTATCACGGTTTTATCAAAATCCAGATTCAATATAAAATTTCTTTACAAATTTTAATCAAATTTAACAAATAAATAAATATATAACTTCTTCCACACAGGATGAATAGAGCACCACCTGTAGGATTATAGAGGAACTGCAACATTATAATGCCTCAAGCGCAAACATATAGTATATAAATGTAATTAATTTAATTAATTCGTAAAATATATAGATTTTGGAGTCGGACAAGAATCGCCGCACAAAAGAATCTTGATATGAAACGGAAACGTTTTTTCCTCTCTTTATACTAAACAACAATCATGACTTTTTCCTACACGTTTTTGGCGCCCCCTGGGGACCAACAGCAGGACTGCTGAAAAAGCACATTGTTTACAAACGTTCAGATAATTATTAACACGAAAGGAGGAGGATGAACCATTAATAACTGCATTATTGCTATGAATTTGATAATTTGGATTGTTTCCACCGTGGTGTTTATCTCGTATGACTCGCACCACAGACTCTGAGCTGATGAGACGTCCATTTTGAATTTGACGTGAGAGGTTTAAACACGTCTCTGTAAATAATTAAAAAATCTACCAAAGTGTATAAAAAGTGCTCTAGAAATGAGCTGTGTAGCTAGTCCATAGTCTGCTTAGACCCCTCCAGCTCAATAACGTGATTGGACAGGATCTGCTAGAAGCTAGCGGGAGCTATGGACATTAGTTGATCAGCTATGTGTAAGTCCTCAGTTCAGCCGGCTGGAACCCCCCGGTCCAGTAATTAACGAGCCCTGATACAGACCCACCTTTATTCCTGCATCTCTGCACCCTTAACATCGATATATTGCTCTGGCGCTAGTTATAACAAACGCGACGCAGTAAATGTAAGGATTAGCACGTGTGCGCTGTTAGACGCGTGATGACGAGAGGATGGTGACCCTGGGTGTCGTGTCATGACATCATCCTTAAAAGACGAGTGTCGTGTTGAATTATCAAGATCCTGGAGGTAACGTTCAGCTCCGGCGGTGATGTCTCTGGGAGTTGCGGCAGCTTCTTGACTACGTTATTTAATTTAATGCTTCACGTTTTACAGCGATAGCAGCTAACTACCAAACTACTCAGTTATTTCTGTTCACTGCAGCGACGGCCGCTCATAGGAACGCTAGCTTCAGCTGAGAAGCTTCACACATTTATTCATTTACTTCTTAAGACTGCTAACCTGTTTTAGTTTAACGCGGTGTAGCTAAACATGCGTGAGGGTTTTTTCGCCAGTTAGACATCGGGGCGGGTTATTATTATTATTATTATTATTATTATAACATTACAAATTAGCAGTTTCACCGCCTGTATCACTGAATGCACATGAAGAGGAACACACAGACAAGTCACACCACATCAACGTCCTGCTGCTCTGACCAATCAGAAGGCTTCACAGCAGGACTGTGGGTGGAGCCAGGGATTTGTTTGCATGTCATTGGACTATTGATTGGAGTTTAAAGCCGGACTGGAACACGTCTTCATTCGCCAAACCCCCACGTCCTTCTGCTGGAGGAGGGGGGACGGACGACCCTGGCACTAGCTTTAGCCTTGTTGTTAACATTAGCTGCTTAACCAGAACTATGGGATTGTTGAATTCGAGTGCTTATTTATAACGTATTTTAGCTAGGCATGTGCCGATATATATCGAGAGATTTATTCCGTCCAGTTTTGAAGACAATCCTGTAAATCTACAGATTATACCAGAGTGAATTTGTACCTACGATCGTTTATGAACGTGATCTTTAAATACTTTAAAGTTAGTGAAATATCGGCACATGTCTAACCTTCCCCAGGGGTCTCCAGCATCCTGGGTCTCGTCGGAGGAACGGCTCACTTACTAACAGGCGCGGGACTGAACTGTATGTGTTACTGAGTTTATCGTGCTGAAGGCATCATGGGAACGTATTTATTATCAACATTATTGTACTCATTGTTCTGTTGAAATGTCGTCTATAACTGATACGATAGGAATCTCTGTATGAACTAACACTGTTTCTGTGTTAAACACGGAGTCGCAGTCACAGCATACAGATAAATCCGGAAGAGGTTGGGTGAAAGGCTGATGGTGTGGGGGGGGGGTGTGCCAGTAATCTGACCTACAGGGGGCGATATGATGCACAACATGAATCAGGATCAAACTAACCGAGTGTTTTTACACTATGAAGATTCAGCGGAAAACTAATCATCATCATCATCATCATCATCATATGGCCCAGTCCTGATTTCAGGTGAACACAATGTGAATATCTGCACATGCCTCGTGCTTATAAACCCCCCCAGGTCTCATAGCCTTGTAAACTCTTTTTGTTCAAATGTTTTTTTTTTTTTTCAAAAAGGGATTTCGAACTGAGGCTTTGGGAAACGTGTCCTTTTTCTCCAAGCCTGTCTTTTCATTTGCCATTATATTGCACAGTAATTTATTCACGTGGTCACTCGGCTGGAAGTGAATCTGTCTCTGTCTCAATAAGACAACAACGCTATTCCTGAAAATGATATTGATTTGTTTTTTACAGATTACCACATCCGCTTTGGTTGACCATGTCACATTATATTGTACATTGTTTATTATTTTTTTCTTTCATTTTATCACGTTATGTTATTTTCTAATACAGAAAATGCATTTTATTCATGAATTTATTCAGTCACGCTTGTAAATATGTGACGTTCTCGAAAGACTATGCTAATGTTATTGGAAGTGGCTATACACAGACGTTACTTGATGTAATTAACACGTAATAACACGTCTATTCCGATAGGCTGTACAGGACAGCACTGTTATACAGGACGTTATTAGAGGAACGATGTTCTAGAGTTTAGTTTTGGCTCCGCATTATGTTTGTCACTCTTAACACACTCACATAGAGAGAGAGAGAGAGAGAGAGAGAGAGAGAGAGGTTGATAATAGACCAGTGCCTTTTTTCTTCAGGCTTCAGGGCAGTAAATGTACTGTAGGGACGGACAGGTGGAGTCATGTGACGGTACCAAAGGAGGGAAATATTGAAGAAAGAAATAATATATAAGAATCTACTTTGTAAATTGAAGACATTTCCTACATTGTTTAAAGACTTTAAGTTTGGCGAAACTTTGAAAGCGACCAGGCTGCAGGTCTGAGATCAGAGTCCGAGTGACTAAACCCAGACAGCCGTCTGATCCTGCGTTCACACTTGCGAGCGACCTCACTCCTGCTGATCATCAGTTTTCTGTACACGTCCACTGTTGTGTATTTCTTCAAGATATAACATCCACAACACACACACGGCGCTGACTGACTTCACTGATGACATTTTCATGTTCTTAATTAATATTCAGTGCCGTTCTAGATTTTCACGCTGTTTTGCATGTTACGTGTGACAACCTGAACTCGAGCGAGTCCTGTGATTAACCGTACGGCGCTAATAAAGTTTGATGAAGGAATGAAAGGAAAACTCACACACACACTCCACACCTGGAAAAAGTCAAACTCCACGTGATGTGTGTCTAGCAAGTGTGAACGTCAGGTGAGGATAACAATCATAGTGAAGGTGTCTGTTAGCATGACGCTAGCATCAACAAACCCACAATGTTAGATCATCGGTAAACAAAAACAACACCAGTGCAAACAAGTTCCCCGATCTGACACAAGAGCGAATCTGATTCCAATCTGTCTGCTGCTCAAAACCTGAGAGTCAAAATAGAAAGCAGCGTACCGTTACACTTTATCACACAAAATAGCTAAAGTAACTCAAATAACGGATCTGTAGTTCAGATCAATACTGTAGATGGAGGACCAGAAAGTAAAAGGAAGTGTTTGTGTTACGGATCAGACCTCGGTTAGTGAGTGAAGTCTGTTTCTCTCTCTCTCTCTCTCTCAGCTCTGTTCCTCACATGGGCCTGTGAACACGACTCGAGTCGTTCAGTAGAACAGAAGGAAAGCATTGTTAACACTGAAGGAGTCGATGGCTGTAAAGTGAAATCTGCAAAAAAAAAAAAACTAAAATAATAAAAACAGGCTTTTTTGTATTGCTTGGTTAGACGATTCGACCCTTTAAGGCCTGATGTAAGGAACGGAGCTCCTCCTGTCCCCTCGTCCTTCTGTACGATGTGTATGACATCACCAACCGTGTATGGACATCAATAACAAAGTGCTCATGTGAACGACCTTCATGTGTCTCCTGTTTTTTTTTTTCCCCCCCACAGTCTCATCTCACAGTGATATAAATCAGATCATCCTGAGGAAATCTGAAGGTTACGTGTCTCACATTTCTACACCAAAGAGACGTTTTGTATAACAGAAGCCCTGGCAGTAGTGCAGGTTTATATTAATGCACCTCATCGTCTCGATGGTGTCCTTCAGACGGGTCGGCCAATTGGATTAGAACACAGGTGAAGTTTTAAGGTCATATTGTGGTAACAAATGCCAGGCAGTGAGATCTACTCACAAACAGGTCACCTGGTCAAACACATACTCTGATAGTACACTCACCTGAACTGTAATTCTATTCAGTTTTATTTTATTTGTATAGTGCGCTAACATTGGCCAATGTCACAAAGCAGCTTTACAGAATGAAAAGAATTTATGGAAATGTGTAAAAAATATGTATAAATTAAAATGATCAGATTGTGTGATCCAGGATAAAGCGGTATAGAAGATGAAGAAGATTGTGTGATCAGTGACGGTGCTGAGGGAGAAACTCCCTGAGATGGCAAGAGGAAGGAACTTTGAGAGGAACCAGATTCAACATATAACAACTATACGTACAAAGATATATACATTTACAACCTGCACGTAATGCTGCCTTTATTTAATCTCTCTCTCTGTCTTTGTCTCTCTGTCTTTGTTACCACCCTGAACTGGACACGTCCCCAAGCGCTCAGTGATTATGCAGCTCTGATGTTTAGTAATTGAGAGTTGTAAAGGAACAAGACAGGAGCTTTTCCTCAGAGACACTCAGGGTTATACATATTCAGACCTGAGAAATGACTCACAGCACCTGCAGCACTGCTGACTGAACAGTGTGTGTGTGTGTGTGTGAGGATAAAGGTTTACAGATGGGCTCCGAACATACAATAACTTTTCCTGAACATTACACTGCTTCATGTGTCTGTGTTACACAGTGGAGGATTAAATCATCTACAAAGATTTTAGGTTTAACTTTAATCCTGAAGTAATTTTGAAGCTGAACCTTTGACAGAAAAGTGTTTATTCAGTCTGAACAGATCAACAATACGATAAATCATAATAGAAATGATGAAAATTATTCATAGTATTTAACCACTCTCAACTCACTGAGGTGAAACACACACACACACACTGAAGGACTTCTTTATAAACACGGAGTGTCCAGGAGTCTGAGCTGTGTGTAGTGAGATTCCTCCAGGAAACAGTGTGTATGATCACACACTCAGATGTCAGAGTCCAGGCTTCATGAGTCGAGTGTGTGTGTGTGTGTGTGTGAGGGCTGTGTATGTAGATATGCAGCATGACAGCGCCTGTCCTCATTACCAGCG
>JAQMYI010000014.1:1104101-1114972 GCA_030014275.1 Clariallabes melas | reverse complement strand
AATCAGACAGTACGAATCAGACAGTATGAATCAGACAATACGAATCAGACAGTATGAATCAGACAGTGCGAATCAGACAGTATGAATCAGACAGTACGAATCAGACAGTGCGAATCAGAGACAGAGAGACACAAAGTGTCACTTTACTCCATTCCTATTTCAGCCAGGTGTTGATCCCGACTTGTTGTGCTGCTGATTTAGTGCAGTAACGAGGGTGTACCTGTGGGCGGCACGTGTATGGTCACACACCCCGATCTGTCCGGAACAGATGTCATGTCTGACATGTCCTGTCTCTCCTTGTCGTGCTGAGGCACCGCTCTACCTGAACCTTCTGTAGGCTCCTGAGAAAGTCCTACCAACCAAACAATAAAACCTGAGCAATGCCGTCTGTTCAACACATCATCACTCAGACGTTGGTCAAACCTGTGTCTGGGAAAGACGTGTAAATCTGGAATTAATATAGCTTTTATTTATTTATTTGAATTAGATTGAGTACACACACACAGCTGATTATATTCACCCAACTGACACTACTGAAGGATCACGAACACAACCGGTCTGTCTGTTCACCTGTGACACGCGGCGGTGGTGCTTCAGGTCTCTGCTCCACCGGAAACCTCAGGACACCTCTCAGCATCATGAAGGAGGACACGGGGTCCAAACTCTCCAGAGTTACGTGACCAGTTGAACTCGTATTTCTCACTCCAGCTGAACGTGGTGTCCCTCCGTCTCCTGGGTGAGCAGGTCTGCATGTTGTTCGGGTCACTCCTGCATTCTGGGGAACACTGAACTGTTTTGGTGTTTCTGAAGCACTTGTAGTGTGTGACACTGTCCCTCTGTGAGAGAGCGGTGTTGAAAGGGACTTCAGCACAGTCGGGTTCGCCAGATTTTCAGGAAGGACATTACGGGGATGATTTGTAAGATTACCAGGTGTGTGTTTCACTGAATAAGTGAAAGATGTCTTTGCGTCCTGCGTGCTAAAGCCCTCCTTTTTGGACGAGTCCTCATGTGTGTAACTCATTGGTTTATTGGAGAGCAGCGGTGCTGAAGGAGTGGATTTGAATGAATACGCACGTGCGCGGTCTGGGGTTGTGAAGGAACCTGTTCTGCTCTCCGTAGCGAGATGATGGTGATGATTTGTGTTGTCATGGTTCTCTGATCGCGGCTCTCTCTGTGGACTCGTTGGATATTTCCTTGGCGCGGACGACAGACTGGGGTCTCTGGGGTCTACGGGCGTGGTCTCAGGGTGGAGCGTTTGTGGATTATTCCTCTGAACAGCGGTGAGTGTAGAAGTGTTGGACTTGGTGCATGTGTTTTTTGCTGGATGATTATGAGCAGCAGAGTGTGTGTAGTTCAGTCTGACGTTTCTTGTCGAGTTCTCGGAGAACGTTTTTACACAGTTTGTACCACCTGAAGTGTCATCATGACTAACCCGCTCCTTGTCTCTTGTCGGCAGAGTGTGAGCGGATGTGTGTGATTCGCACTTCAGCAGGCTCGTGTTGACCGAGAGCACCTTGTAAAGACTGAGAACACCCGAATTCACAGAGCTCTCCTGTCTCTTAGAGAAACTGAAGTGACTGTTACTAACACAAGTGTCCTTCGATTCTGAATGGTGATAATTCACTGGCTTTGATCCAGAATTCATCAGGATGGACTTTTTAACCACATTCTCTAACGTGTCACTACGAGGATTCCTGGTGGAAGGAGTCGCCGGGCGTGACTTTGACCGGGTGCGGTGTTTGTGATCAGTACTTCGTTCCTGAGAATTGTCCTCCGGTAGATTGAATGTCACGGTTTTTGTCTTGCGTACGGTTCGTCCTGCAGGAGTGGCGGCGACGGTCTCTGTAGCTCTACGCTCCACGACGGGTGAAGCTGAGAGAGATAACAACAGGAATATGGAGAAACATTATTTATTATTTATTGTCCAAGTGACACTACGCAGGCTTGTGCTTATTGTTTTGTCCTACAAATTAAATCAAGTGAGAAAATCGTTTGTTTAATTTACAGAACATGCTCAATATTATCAATCATTCGAACTGTACTTGCTGTGTACACCCACCAGGGGCACTATTGAGCTCTGATACAGAGCTCTGACACATTTAACAAGAGATTGCATACAACAAAAATTAAACCGTCTTCTATTTTCGCTCAGCAGACAGTAAATAGGAACTAAATGCAGGTAGGAGATAAAAATGAGTGTGATTAGGAAAGTGAAGGAAGTTCAGGCCACACGCATCATAATGAATGTAATAACAACACGACAACTTACCCACAGTTTCAGAGACTCCCAGCATTTCTAGAAAACAACAAAAAAACCTGTGTTTGTTTTTGCTCCATTTGTTTGTATTAAAGTGTTTGAGAAACATCTCATTTCCTAAATGCGAATAAATGTGACACAAATCAAAAACACTGTTTAGACTTTTTTGTACGATCTCACCATCTATCTGAGTGAGAGAGAGCGGCGTGAACTGCTCTACCGTGTCCTCCTCAGGGATGGGCGTCTTCACGGCCGTGTGTGTCTCTACAGTCAGGACTTGTGTGAGTACAGAGTCAGGCGGCACCGGTGGTAGCAGTAAAGCGGAGCTGGACGTGTCCATTTCATCACATTCCGGCTCGAGCTGCAGTGAGGAGATCAGCTCGGGAAGGGACGGACGTCTCACCGGAGGTGCGGGTACACATGGCTCTGCAACAACACGCCATCGTATTTAGTGATGATGAATTACGTCCTGATTTATATAGCAAGCTGCGGCGTGTCTCACCTGCCATCAGAAGTCTAGACACAGACGGAGGATGTTTCTCTGCCACAGACACCTCGTTCTCCAGTATCTCACGTTCACTCTCTGACAGCAGGCACCTGCAAATCACATCACAGAACGTATAAAGCTTCTACACAACCACAAGAGTTTATTAAAATGTTCACTAGGACGAAGGTGATAACGGGTGCGTTACACTCTCTCGACAGGTGACAGCGTCTCAGCTGAGAACTGATCAGTGGACAGAGACAGCTTCCAATCAGGAGGAGGAGGAGGAGGAGGATGAAGAGGAGACAGAACCAGGTCTAACTCCAGATCCACACAGGTTCTGAAAGGAGCTGATCAGGACATGAAAAAAGAAATCAGCAGTGTGATGATCCATGTGTAACGCATTAGGAATTTAGGAAGTTTATTTACGTGGAGAGATTGTCCTTTCAGAGTCAGTGATGTCAGTCACAGGAGCAGTGAAAGTCTCCCACTCGGATGACGTGACCGTGCCTGCAGGAATCATACATCTTTATTAAATACTGTATATACATATTTAATACACATATACACACATGTAAAAGTGTAAAAATGTGCAAATGTGTAAATAAGGCATTCAGAGACAGCGTAAGGGGTTTATAGTGATGTGTTTGTAGCAGGTGCTGAATGAGCTCACCTCTCTTCAGAACGTCTAACACGGAAACACGTTCTTCTTCTAGTACTGGAGTCACGCTCAGAGCTTCTCGCAGCTGGATGAGATGAGATGAGGTGACCTCCTGCTTCTTGAGTACGTCAGTTTCAATGAAATCTGGTAGCATGAGATCCTTTGGAATAATAATAAAAAACAGCCAATAAAATCATGCATGTGGAAAATAAAGTTATTTAGTGCAGTGTAACCCAGTGCAGTCGAGTCAGTTAGACAGGCATTAAGAAATAATCTCTAAAATAAAAGCTTAAACCTAAGACTCATTCACCTCCGTGTGCAGAAACGTCTCTTTCCCGAACTCCTCGATTTCCCACTGAGGGTCTGAGCAGCTCGCTGGTGCCTCACAGGACAGAACAGGAGAGTACGGACAGAACTCCCTGCAAGTGTATTAAACACATACATACTATATTTGTGTGATAGGGAAATTCAAACTGCTCTGTTCTGGTCCGTTAACGGTATAGGTGTCGAGTACCCAGTCGTGATGTGTTCAGTAAGCACTAATCCAGTGTGATGGAGATCCAGTAGATCTGACACAGAGTACGGTTTTAGTCTTTGCAGTAGTGTTTTGAGTGAAGGGAGATAACTCTTCAGCTGATTGTCACTCATCATCACCTCCTCAGGAAGGAACAAATCTGAGAAAGACAGAAAGATGGAAGATACTCAACACCGCGGCATCAGGACGCAAGACGTTAATACCCATCACAACAACGTACTTCAGAAAGCATTCTCTCTGAGACGCCTGTTACCGTGTAAATGTTGCAGTGCTGACCTCGCTCACTCAAGTAGACTGAGTTCACATCAACCTCAGGAAATGTCTCCATCCACTCGTCCTGCTCATCTGCTCTCTCTCCTCCGTTCAGCAGGCAGCGAGCGTCCTGAGAATCCACACACCTCGGAGACGCAGGGTTAGAGCTCGGCACCACATCCTCTCCTAAGTTCCCTGTGCACACTGTAAACCTGCGCACACACACACACACACACCTGGTTAGACTGATATTGATCACTCCAAGTCACTCCAAGATGACTCCAGAACATACCGTTCCACACACTCCACCGGACAAAGCTCAGTCCTCACACAGTCTAACACAGAGCCTGTCAAGTCCAGTTTATACGGGGTGCCTAAACTTCCTGTAAGAAACAGATATGATAGAGAGAACTGTTACGCAGTGCGCCTTTAATTGATCATTAGTTAATCGAAGTAATGTGCATGTGTAAAGGGTTTTCTGTGTGACTAAAAGAGACACTAGGACTAGTAACAGGTTGTAGAGTGATTCCTGTGATTTCCTGACCAGACCACGGCCTGCGGTACGAATCATCCTGCAGCCTCCCCGAGTGTGTGTAGATGTTATTCTCCAGCTCAACAGGAACCGGGAGCATCAGTGAACTCATCATCATCCTGTGCCTGACTGAAGCCTGTCCAGAGATTTACAAAGCTCCAGGTCATTTATTATAGATAATAATAAGAATTGTTAGAAAGCAAAACATGAACAGATCCCAGAGACTCCTCACTAACCATGTGCAGGTGAGTGAATGACTGTAACATAGCTATAGATGTGTATTTACTTACACCACACAACTGACACAATTACAAGTGGCGTTCAAGTCAAAGTGGGACTTTTGATTGTGCAGATTAATAGAGGACAGTTCTGAGAATAAAAATTCTCTCTATAATCCTCTACTACACTAATGCACTTATCCCAGCGTTTCACAAGTGCTTGGACAACATCATAGTAGAAAGTTTTTTCAGTAAACTGGAGGCCATGATCAGAATGCCTGTCTGATTCGTATCTAAAACCCTGGCCTCTCAAGAACTCCTTTAATGGCCCAAACACGTAGAAATGTCTTGGAGTGAGGTCAGTACTGTACGGCAGAAGTAGCAATAACTGTCAGCTGAGGTCCTGTAATGTTGATGATGGTGAATAATTGTGTGTACAGTTCACACACAGACACATGCGTCTTTCCGCGATGTGGATTTTCAAGGATCATCGGCTAAATGTTCACAGGAACAACTGCCGCGGGCTCTGAGCCACTTCGGCTGGATTCATCATTCAGGCATGTGTGGCCTCCTTTCAGACTTCTGTACCGTTTAAATGTGCATCGCTTTTACATCTTCACTGACTGGAAATGTCATCACAAGTCCCAGTTTGACTTGAACACCCCTTGTCTTCTTTGGATTATATAAGAGTAAGTATATTAGTAGTAATATAGGCATATATTAGGAATCATAAATTAAGGATAAGTGATGTTTAATGTCTATTTATTTCATATTTTACTTAATTTACATGTCTTTTCTAAATGTTTTGATTGTTTTTTTATAAGCAAAACTATGATTATACAGTAGTGTTGGAAATTGGTAAAAATTGATAAGATTTTTGAGCGGTTGGAACAGATTAACTATTTACATTAAAATGGTATCCGGAGGTAACGCTGTACATTATTTCTAATCTGTCTGTAATCTAATCTGTAAAACATTAGGTTTTTACCTCATAGTTATAGTCAACAGCTCTGAACTTCACAGCTGAGAACATCCTACACGGTGAACACCCTGTAAATCACAGTGGACTTTAATACTCAGATCCATGTTTCACATCCATATTTACAAAGAAACATTGTTTAAAAATGTATATTCTGAGGTAAATAAATGGAAAAATAGTCTGAATTAATTGTCATGAAGGCATACAGTAAAAGTAACTGGAACAAATCAGCTATCCAGGTTTATCTAGTTAAATAAAGATCCTTATTTTTGTATTAACACCATCATATAAAAGATATGTGTAAATATACAGTAAATAAAGATAGAAAACATAAAAATTCGAACACAAATGTGAAAGACCTTAATTATTTCTTCCTCGTGAATTTGTTAGCTGCAATGCTAACTCTCATCCCACTTTCTGACAGGATTTCATTTTCCTCACGACGCTCGCGCCGAAAACCTTAGAAGCGCGCGCCGACACGGCTGCGTCCCAATCCCAGTGTGAGTGTACTAAATAGGACGCGTTCTGTGTCGGAGTGACTGAGTATTCTGGCAAAGCCCCTTACAATACAGTGTGGATGGGTTTGGGATGCGGCCGAGCCTGTGTCTGTGTTAATGAGCCTGAGTTATAAATAACATTTAAAAAAAAAACATATTGTAATGAAAATATATAAAGAAAAGTTAATATAGATCACACTGAGGGCAAAAACATTTTTAGAAATATTTTTTTATTGTAAATAACAATACAAATAGAAGTAATTAACACAATAAAAAAAAATAAACACAAGATGCAACACATGTTTTAGTAAAATCTGTGTGCTTTCCAAAGCCTGAGAGAGAGAGAGAGAGAGAGAGAGAGATCAGAACAGAGATATGGCATATTTATTTTTTCCTCAGTCATGTATTTATTGCACCCTTGTTCACTTCCCATTTCTTCTTAGTTTAATCCTCATCTTACTTTACGAAGGAAGTACTGCAACATGATATTTAAGCTATTTTTAAGTAGCGTAAAACAGCGATAAAAGCCTTTTTATGGATGTCGCTTAATGTAAAGCAAGTAATATTTTTAGTTTAGTGAAGTCACTAAGTCCATATTCAGGTAGTCTGATACAGGTCTTGCTATTTCACTGGTTTGGTGATAATCAATAAATATCGTACCCAGGTGTTGACCCGCAGCATGAATTGCGTTATTCGCACATTTCTGTAGGCAGCGCGGTGGCTTAGTGGTTAGAACTGTGTGGCCCCGCACCTCCAGGGCCCGGGTTCGATTCCCGTTCTCCCTGTGCTTGATTCAATGTCTGTGTGTGTTAGTCACTTTGTATTGTACAGTTAAACTATACTTTATACATATTTCCTAACACTTTTGGTTTTGTAAAGCTGCTTTAAACCAAAGACCATTGTTAACTAGTACAGAGTGGTTTAGTGGTTAGCACTGTTGCCTCACACCTCCAGGGTCGGAGTTTGATTCCTGCCGCAGGTCTGTAAGCATGGAGTTTGCATGTTCTCCCAGTGCTTGGTGGATTTCCTACACATGTTCCGGTTTCCTCCCACAGTCCAAAGACATGCAGATTAGGTTAACTGGCGTTACTGAACTGCCCCGTGGTGTGTGAATGAGCGTAAGAGTGTGTGTGTATGTGTGCGTGCGCCCTGAGACGGATGTTAAAAAAGGTCTACATGTGCTTTACTCCCTTGGAGAAGTGGACAAGGGCACATTAAAAAGAATAAACTCAGAGTCTGACCAGCAGCAGCAGTAAACCGTCGAGCCAAAGAAACCCAGAGCGCCGATGAAGCCGAACGTCGCCAAAGCAGAGATCCGGGTAGCGTAGAAGGCGCCTAAATAAAAGCAGACTTATGTATAAATAATAGAGAAAACACACTTCCATCTAGAAGAATCAAAAAACAAAACAAGGACAAGAAAAGTCTGACCTATGGCTTTGGCCCAGATAACACAGGCCTGCTTTCTCACCTGAAAAACACCAGACTTACAGCTAACGCGACATCATGAAAATATCAACTGAATTAGGATGAATCATAAAACATATGCGGACGTATGAACATAAAGGATAACTTAGAATTGTTATTATTATTGTACATAACGAACAATAATTCTACAAGCAAAGGTTACCTTCCCCCAGGTGCAGACGGTGCGCAGGATGATGTAGTAATCTCGCCCGTTCTCCAGCGGAGCGTTGTAGAAGGGACCATAGTGCTTTCGGTTCCCCAGCGTGAAGTTCACCTCCACGCCGAGCTCACGGAGCTGCAGCTGAGCCGCGATGTACTCGTCACTGGAGACACGAGACGAGCTGCAGTCGAAGACCAAGACGTCAACCACGGGTAAGACGATCACCTGATACACACTAACACACACACACACAAAGCGATGTTCATGTTTATTCACTGATATTGCAACTAATTGGTCACTTTAGAGGAGTCTTCATCTGTTGGATAAGGGTGGTTCCTGGGACGTGTCAAAGTGTGTTTTTATGAAAACTATATATACTGAAACGCTCTACATAACTTCTCACCAAATCGCGTCCAGTGTGCTGGTGACTCTTCGTAATCGTAGGGTCGGTCGGTGGTAATCAACCTCACTGTACCCAATCTCAGGAGTAGGCGGAGCTACAAAGAAACAAAACAGGAGTTTGGTCATGGCCCTATCTGTAAATTAATAATAGTTTAGAGCAAAGTGTGTGTGCGTGTGTACCGTGTATGCTGGTGTTGGCAGTAACAGTAGCCGTGTCTCCGGTCTCCTGTTCCGTCACAGTGATGGTGTAGTTAGTGATGGGCTGCAGGTTTAAACACACAGTCGGATGTAACGCTGACAAGACAAACACTTTCGTCTGCCGATCACTGAACGAGGGATCGAAATCCCTCACGCCAATAAACACCACCTACACACACACCATCCACAAAAAAAAAAAGGCTTCTCATTAGGATGTACTCAAAATGTATTTGCGTTATATTAGTATATGTTTCGTGTGTGCATTAGTGTGTATGTGTGTGTGTGTACACTATGCATGTGTTACTCACTTTGTACTGCTGTTTGTAGCCTTGTGTTTCTGCAGACGTCCTCCAGTGCAGACATTTCTCCTTAATCACAGTCAAACCCTGAACGCTGAACGTCATTGCTGTTCCAGCACAGCAGAAAGAGAAAAACAGACTAAAGTAATAAATTGTAAATGACTATGTCAACTAATAAAGATGCATACGGTGCACACGACATGTTGTTCTACCTCTGCAGCGCATGGTGGCCGGCCGCCATCTTCCTGTGGGGTCACACACCGATATGTCACTTCCTGAATGTCTGTAGTAACCTGTAACGCAGTGATGGACGGCGATGGTGCCGTTTTCCCAGAGAACCTCTGCGTTCTGCAGGACCGGGACCGGACCACAGGACACTGCAATGGAGGAACATGTGGACACAGCGCTTGTGTGGTATCAGCGTTATCCAGAGCAGTGTGAATATGTGTTGAGAATATGAGTTGTACTCTGTGTGTGTGTGTGTGTGTGTGTGTGTGTATACCTTGGCAGTGAAGTTGTACAGCAGTCCACTGGTTGTCAGAGCCACACACAGACACACTTCCTGCACTGACACTCCGATATCCGGCTTCACACTTATACTGAGCCACAGAGCCGAAGGTGGAGCTGCCGTTCCATACCATCAGTGTGTGAGGGACAGGACGGGGCTCGCTGCAGTTTACCTCTAAACGCATACACACACAATACACACACATACACTATATACTATACACACCTATACCTCATTCAAGTAATTATGTTTAGTATAATATTAATATAAATGATGAGAACTACCTTGACAGAGGAAGTGTATGAGACTCCATGTTCCTCTGCTCGTACACACACACACGTCCTTGTGTCCAGGGTTATAAAAACCATCAACGCACTCATAACGTACTTCTGCACCTACATTACTGACTCCATCCCACAACATTACTGCGTGAGGGAATGACGGGGGGGTTCCACACTCCACCTCTGAACACACACACACACACACACACAGAGGCGTGTAACATTAAAACTGAGCACACGCCAACACAGGTACAATGAGGAACTGAGGAACTCTGTGATTAGAGGTGATGTTACCTCGACATAACAGAGTCGCTCTGCTCCATGAACCGTTATTAATACATGTTGATATATTTCCTCCCAGTGCAGGATAATATCCTTGCTTACAGTAATACAGTACAGAGCTGTTAACACGCACACTGCCATCCCACACCCGGCCAGCGTGGGGCAGCACAGGGGGGTCAGAGCATCGGGTCTCTGCATAGACAGAGAGTGTAATAGGTTTACAAAAAAGTCACAAATCCAGGCCTCATGTGCCAAAGAGTAATAAATATAATGAAATAACACAAAATGCTAAGTGTGTAACAGAGCCATTATCTTTATCTCACGTACCACACGTTCAACTGCTAAAGTATAACACTAATACACTGATCAACCATAACATTACAACCACTCAAAGGTGACCGGGTCAGAGAATCTCCAAAACAGCAGCTCATGTGTGAGATGTTCCCAGTCTGCAGTTAGTACCTTCCAAAAGTGCCCGAAAGAAGAAAAACCAGTGAACTGGCGACAGGGTCATTGGTGGCCAAGGCTCATTGATGAACATGGGGAGTTCATCTGGTCTGACTCCACAGAAGTAGCTCAAATTACTAAAAAACTGAACACTGGTTCTGATAGAAAGGAGTCATAACACACAGTCCATCTCAGTTTGTTGCAGAGTGGTCAGGGTGCGGATGCTGACCTGCGTCCTCTACCCAAAGCTCCTACAGTGGGCGTGTGAGCATCAGAACTGGACCACAGAACGATGGAACAAGGTGGCCTGGTCTGATGTTTTCTTTTACATCAGTTGCACGGCCAGGTGTGTGTGAAGCGTTCACCTGGGGAAAGATGGGAACAAGGATGCAATATGGGAAGAAGGAGGGCCGGT
>JAQMYI010000014.1:1081335-1092885 GCA_030014275.1 Clariallabes melas | reverse complement strand
GGAGTTTGCATGTTCTCCCCGTGCTTGGTGGGTTTCCTCCGGGTACTCCGGTTTCCTCCCACAGTCCAAAGACATGCGGATTAGGCTAACTGGCGTTCCCGATTAGCCTGTAGTGTGTGAGTGTGTATGTGAGTGTTAACTGGAGGTCCTTGCATGAGCATAAAAATGGCCTCCACATTCCCTAGTTTTGTTCCTAGATGAATGGATGTATTGGTTTTTAAAATTTTCTAATCTACTCTAGTTTTACCTCAAAATATCCCACCATCCTCCACCGTAACGCCACACCCACCTGTTTTAATGACTTAATGGGATGTTCTCGTGTAAATGTGATATTTTGCCTTCACCATTATCCTGTTTAACAGTGTCCTGATCTGATCTGATCTGTCGAGGCCCTTTGTGGCTGCAGGTTCTTCCTCATAGAGGTCTGAAGATGTTCTCCACCCTTCTGATCTCCACATCACAATGTTCCTCCTCTGTTTAGGGTCCGGAGTGAGCGGCCACGCACCACATCGCTGCTCGCTCGGCTTCTTTCAGTGTAAAGACAAATCCGATTGCGTTCTTTATCGACATGTGTGTGATGGAGAGGACGACTGCGCTGATCGCTCTGATGAAGACGAGTGTCCCTCAGAGTGCAGCATCGGTGAGTGTGTAGTGAAAGCTCTGCAAACACAGTTTGTCTGTGGAGAGTCTTGTTGTTGTTTAACTCCCCTGTGGTGTGTGTGAGATCAGGGCAGTTCCAGTGTGCTCATGGGAGACTGTGTATCGGGAAGAAGCAGCTGTGTGACGGTGTGGCTCAGTGCCAGGACAGATCGGACGAAGTGGGCTGTTTCAACCCGGACGATGGCTGCTTTCATCGCTGCGACAAAAAGAACTGCCTTTCTTCAGGGCTGGTGTGTGACGGAAAAGACGACTGTGAAGACGGCAGTGATGAAGCGGATTGTGGTGATGTAACGCTCACGTTTAGAATTTTTAGTGCGGCTCAACGTTTCTAGTTCTAACCACTTTTTCTCCGTCTAGACGACGAGAGATGTGGCAGTGCAGACTTCCAGTGCAGGAGCGGTCAGTGCGTGTCCCTCAGCGTGCGGTGTGACGGTGACCCAGACTGCTCGGATCGCTCAGACGAGGATGGGTGTGTCTCACCGGTGGAGTGTCCCGATGATCAGACACGCTGCCTAAACACGCAGGAGTGTGTGCTGCAGGAGTGGATCTGTGACGGAGATGGAGACTGCCAGGACATGTCTGATGAACAGGTGACCCTCTCTCAGGTGTTTAGTCTCAGCTGGTTAACGGTGTTGATCTTCATGTTTGTCCAGAACTCACATCCCACACGTGTGTGTGTGTAGAACTGTGAAGAGTCTGTACTGAAGTGCGGAGAGTTTCAGTGGCGATGTGCGTCTCGGACTCAGTGTGTTCCTCAGAGCTGGCGCTGCGACGGCACCGAAGACTGCAGAGACGAGAGCGACGAAGCTGGATGTGAGTCACACACTCGAGTCGCTGCTGGACAATCCAAAGTAAATGCAAAGAAATCATGCGTAGTGTAAAACTGTGTGTGTGACAGGTGAACCTGCCGCGTCTTGCCCTCCTGATCAGTTCCAGTGCACCAGTTTGGAGTGTTTGGACCCCTCACTGCTCTGTAACGGTAACGCCGACTGTGCAGATGAGTCTGATGAGGGCGGAGCTTGCGCGAGTGACGCATGTTCTGACCAATTGCAGTGTGCGCATGACTGCTACAGCACGCCCAGAGGACCAGTAAGCCTTCTGCTTTATACTGTATACTTTAACCCATATACAGTATGTGGTAACATCTCGACCTCTTCATGTACTCGCTCGGGTGTTCTCAGCCAATCAGGAGCCAGAGTTTAATTCCCTGTTTATTTAATGTCTGATTTATTTATTCTGTTGTGGATTTAATTTTAACAAATGTTTTCAGGTTTGTAGATCGTGAACGTTTTTTCAGATGAGCATCCTCAAACAAATTTTTTAAAATTCTTTCAACGTTACATCAACGTGTTTTATGTTTCTGATTTTAAGTCTGTAATAACTCGGGTCTGTGAGGTTGTTGATTCTGATCCTGTGTGTGTAGCGTTGCTGGTGCAGGAAAGGTTATGAGCCAGTAGAGGGCGGTGCAGAGTGCGTGGACGTGGATGAGTGTGTGAAGACTCCAGACGTGTGTGATCACTCCTGTATGAACTCGGACGGCTCGTACGAGTGCTCCTGTAATCAGGGCTATGTCCTGGAGGCTGACGGACGCAGCTGTGAGATTACAGGTGAAGACAAATATGGGTTCTGATTTAATTTACACGCTGCTGTGATCAGGTGAGAATAAGCTGGCTCGTGCTCATGCCCTTCCTTGTGGTTTCAGACGAGGCGTACCTGTTGGCCTCTATACAGTCAGACATCCTCCTCATGAACCTCACGGGCTCCAGGCTGGAGGTTCTCACCTCGGAACAGCGACCCGTCCTCTCTCTGGATTACGACTGGAAGGAGAAGAAAGCGTACTGGATAAGCATGGATTCTGAGGCCGTGATGTGGACCACACTGGACCGGGAGAGCACAGGAACTCTATTCCAAGGTGCACCTAAAAATCAGCATAGTGACTTGTATACTGAAGAGGAAAAGATGGTGTGTTTGATGTTTGTATCCTTGTAGGTGTCAGGGCGGAGTGTGTAGCAGTGGACTGGGTGGGAAGGAACCTGTACTGGACGGACAGATCAGGAGGACAAATAAAAGCTGTGGGGTTGGAGGGTTATCGGGCGGAGCCTGTGGTCATTGTAGATGATGTAGATGATCCGCGTTCGCTGGTGTTGCTCCCGCAAAAAGGGTGAGGTCTCGTACATCTCCTTGATTAGTCGTAACTCCCTGATTAGACTATTCCCTATGAATAACATGGTGTCTGTCTGTATCAGTGTGATGTTCTGGTCAGAAACGGCAGCAGCTCAGATCGAGAGAGCAGGGATGGACGGCTCAGACAGACGAGTGCTAGTACGTCATCCTCTGCAGTGGCCCGTGGGATTAGCAGTGGATCTTCTCCAGGATCGGCTCTACTGGACCGATGAGAAGCTGCACTGTATCGGATCGGCTACGCTGGATGGAGATGATGTTAAAGTAAACTAAAACAACCTCTTCGGTTTATCTGCTTGATCGATTGTTTACTTTCATTCTGACATTGAATCATTCTTTTTGTTAAAGATCCTGCAGCTGATGGAGACCTGGAGTCCATTCTCATTATCAGTGTTTGGAAATGTTGTTTATTGGTCAGACACACGCCGAGGAACCATCCGGAAAGCTCAGAAGGCGACAGGAAAACAGCAAGTGGTTCTGCACAAGCAGATCAGCCATCCAATTAGTCTTAAGGCAAGTCCTGATGCGGTCACGTAAGAGGAGAGTAGATATTTCTAGTTGCTGTTTCACGTCTCCAAATATAGTTTCAGCTCTGATTTAAGCTAAATGCTGCCTTAGCACTAGAGGAGAATTGTAGGCTGCCGAAGCCAGGGAGACTGGAGAGCACCAGCGTTCAAGGGGAACCGTTCCTGAAAATAACGAGTATACTTCTGTTTAAACAGGTGATTCATCCCCTGCTGCAGCCGAGTGTTGAGAACCCGTGTGTGTTGCAGCGCTGTTCTCACCTGTGTGTCTTGGCACCTGGACTCGAAGCAGTGTGTAAATGTTCACCTGACCTCCTGCTGGATGAAGGACTGACCTGCTCCAAACCAGAAGGCGACTCCACCTTCCTTTTGCTCTTGTCTCCTACTTCAGTATCACAGGTACACGCGCACACACACACTGTTATACTGTAGAAATGTTGTAGACGTGTATATGAATCGTGTTTTATATTCTTATTGCAGGTGTACGTACACAGCAGGACGTCAGGTGTTGGTCTTCATGATTGGCCAGTGCATCAGAGGTTTGACCTCCCCGAAGTGAGGGCCGCTTCAGCGCTGGACCTGGTCCTGAGGGAGCAGACGCTCTACATCTGGGACACGGCTGCCGGTTCTATAGGCACGTATAAACTCAAGGAGGCAGCGGTATCCCGGCGTGCGACGCTGTTCACGCTGAAGAAGGGCTCCGTGGCAGCCATGGCTGTCGATTATGTCACACTGAATGTGTTCTGGAGCTTCAGAGATCAGCCTGGAGTGTATGTGAGCTCAGCAGACGGAACACACACTGCTCTGATCATTGAGGGAGGCACGGTGCGCTCCATCGCCCTGCATCCGCCAACAGGCCGGCTGTGCTTCAGTAACGCTGAGCTGGAAGGAGCGGGAACTCGCCTGGAGTGCGCCTACATGGACGGATGGAACCGCAGCGTGGTTTGGGACGGAGCCGTCAATCCGGTCTCACTGAGCCTGTCGCATGATGGGAGCAGGCTGTACTGGGCTGACACCAGTGAGTTGTATTGATGCGCTGTTGTATTGAATTCTCAGAAAGACAAGCTTGGATGTTTTGTGATTACAGGGAAATGTGATTAATGGTTTATTTTTTTTAAGGGGTAAATAATTAATGCTATGAAAAGGCTTTAATTTGCACGTGACTGATGCTCTGCAGTATAGTGGGATTAGAATACGCAGTCACATCCCTCCTATTTTTACTGTCATAAAGGGGTTCACATTTATAGCGCACCTGTTTGAAGGTCTAAAACGGGGCACTGCAATGAAATCAAGCTGGTCTTTGTCCTGCAGGTCTGGGACTCATCGCCTCTGTTGGAATCGATGGATCCGACCATAAAGTTTTGAGAAGTGAGGAGCCTGTTGTGGCGTTCGCTTTAGCCAACAGTGTCCTCGTCTGGCTCACTAAGACTGGTACGCAGTGCTTAATTCCCATTCTACTCATTTATGAAATGTAATGGTTTAAGTATTTCAATTTGATAACGAATAGAGTCTGTGCAGATTCCACAAAGTGCTGGTTCAGTGAGGATCACCAGACCATGAAACTGTGGTTTGAGGTGAAAACTGACATCCTGGACATGAATGCTTTCTCTAAACCCAGTCAGAAGGGTAAATAAAGTCCTTTATATATCTACTTGGCTTTAAGTGTGCTTCACCTGCTGACGTCCCCATCATCTCCTGCTGTGTGCGTTTAGGAAGCAATTCGTGCTCTTTTGCAAATGGTGGATGCGGTCAGCTGTGCTTGGCGTTTCCTGGTGGGAGGACGTGTCGCTGTGGGCGGGGTTTCCGCCTCACTGATGAGACTAGCTGCGCCACCGACCCACGATGCCCCTCAGGCACCAAGCCGTGTCTCCGTGGAGACGAGTGTGTCCCTCTAGAGCAGTTCTGCGATGGTGATGCAGACTGTGCTGACGACTCGGATGAGATCTGTGAGTCCTTCTTTAAGTCTAAACGTGTGATTCACTGATTGGACTGAGGTTATTTACTTTTGTTCTGGCTTTAATCCAAATTTGTGAATTTTGATAACCTGATCGGAAATGTATCCTGTGTCTAAACATTCCCACACTGCGTTGTAAAAAGTAATACACATGCAGAGTGCAGTACACTGTTTTCAGCTTCCCAAAGCTGATCATTACTAAATACCATAGACCAACTTCTGGTGTCACTTCCTTCCTGTGGCTTTGTCAAGTCGTCTTGGTTTGAGGAAATGTGACCGATGCACTTTAATATATCTTAGACAGCTGATCAAAACACTTCTTCTTTTTTCCCTTTTTTTGTTTCAGGTGTCCAAGCCCAATCTAAATCTGCTGAGGGTGCCAAACCAAAAGTCCGTCCCAGCCATACCTCTCCACTTTCACCAAGACCAAGAGCTTTTGATGGCCCATTTTTAGTGAAGGACGACAGCTCCAGCATCAACATGTCTCCCGAATCCTCTTATCCATTAGTTCCTGATACAGTTGGCGTTCCTAAATCTCTCAAACCCGACTCGACCGACATTAAGGTGGAAAGCGTGGACTCTGAACCGTGTGAGATGAGGCTGTGTAACGGGAACGGCGAGTGTGTGATGTCGAACGGACAGATGGCGTGTGCGTGTGCAAAGGGCTACGAAGGAGAGCACTGCGAGTTCAAGGCTGATGGGGTGATGCAGGGGCCGGTTCTTTACGCCACCATGGGGTTGGCTGTCGCCGTCATCGTCCTGGGAGCGATCGTTGGGATCGTACAGAAGAGGAAGGCTGCGAACCGGAGGTAGATCATGATGAAGCTAATTATCTGCTGTGTAATCCAAACAGATTTTACAAAATATAGTTTCTTACACTTTTATTTATTTCCTCACTTTTTATTTAAATTCCTGATACAAGTGAAATGATTTTCAGAAAGGTTTATTAGGATCTCGTACTTTGTCATGAGGGGGAAAAATCTTAACTGGTTGGGTAACGTTATCAGGGTGCACTAACTTTTGTGTGTGTTTGCAGGCAAGCGAGACCGATCGTGAGGGACACCAGCATGAGGGACCTGTCGAGTCCAGCCGAAACCTCGCCCACACAACAGAACAGTGGATCAGCGGATCCCGAGAACCCGTAGGTCCGCTACATGTGGACAACTTGATTTATCTTGTGCGTGTCTGGTCTGTCAATGCTTTTATTCTAACTCAAATTTCCTCTCAGCCACAGGATATGAGGTCATCGGTCATGTCAAACTTCCTGTGCAGCGATTTGATATGAAATAAAGTTGCTGCTGTTTAAAAACCTGTTTGGAAATTTAATTTTATCCTAATCTGCAATGATGGTCTCAGGTAGATTTGCTCATACAGTTGTGACGACTTTGGACAACAGAACACAAAAAGAGGAACGCACACTAGGAATGTTCTAGATATTTGTAACAAACCATTATTGAGGACTGAAAACGCCACCATCCAAACTTTAGCCTGACTTCTAGTAGCCATTTCACCATAAATGACACAACTATAAAGATAAAAACTGACAAGAAGTGTTAACATTTTTAAACCATTGTGTTGATATGAACCGTACAATAATTACTCTCTTCAAACACCTACACAACTTGTGTTCCAACAGGAGCCATATATTAAATATTCCCATGTTAAATAAATTGAAGTTAAATCTTAAATTGTGAATAGCTGCACACCTCGGCCAATAAAACACACAGGTGTCACATCGTTCCCTTTTAAAGAGGATATAACCAGCACCAACAAACTTATTTTTATTAGATAATAAAGATGTTCTACTGTACATGGTTGTACAGTAGAACATGTCTACTCGTGTCTGAGATTAGGTCAAAGTTCTTCAGATGGAGCACCTTGCTATGACTTCTTCATACCAGGACTGGAATCCCATCAGGTTTAATGGCTTTTAGAATCATTTCTTACTGAAAAGGAAATCCAGAATCATTGTGGTAATCAGGAACCAGCATCACACTTACTCGAACAGCTTCAGTGTTGGATGGGAACAGGAGGATTTATGTCTGTAAAGCACTAAATGAACTTTCAGAAGATTTCTGTAATTTCTTACATGCTGATTTGTATCTATGAACATTTTACATAAGCAATGATGTAAGTTTAGACCCATTACATGAACATTTATCAGTACTTGGGTAAACATTCCTGGTGCTAGCGTAACACATTTGTGTAGAAAGCTAGCTCGACAATCAACACCACGAATATAAAACAAATGAACAAATATACTACAGAAATATTGTGTATGTCTAGTCCTGATCTAACATTTTTATAAGGAAAAATAAGAAGTCTTTCATTTTCCTGACAGGATTGTGCTTCACCTAGCATGAGGACTGATAAGATGCTAATCCGTCAGCCTGAAGCATTTTCGGTGAAAACGTGTAGATTTAATAATGTTTTTAATCCAGTAGAATGTAAAAGTCGAACAAAAATAAATCAAACACAAGCTAATCAGGCGGCTAAGATTCTAACTCACACTTCCACCCACTATTGACCTCAGGATCTTAATATTTAATACCAGTATGTATTCTAAAAAAAGAAATGAAAAATCTAACTAATCAGTAATCCTCAGCAGTTCCCTCCTCAGAGGAATAAGTGCTCTGATAAGGTGGTGATTTGGATGAGGCAGGGTGTAAACACCTGCTCTCAGAAGGATCCTCAGGCGAGATGAGTGAGAAGTGCGCTGCCTGTGGGCTAAAGTTGAACAAAAAGAGAATTTTAATAAACATGGGCCCAAAGAAAAATCTGAAAATTGCACTCCAAAAAATTGACATAATACACATACTACAACTGAAATTAACATTTACTTTACCAACTAAAACTACTATACACAATTATAATCTAGTATATATGCATAACTAAATAGAATCATGTAAATAATTCTGATCTGAATAATATAGTTCAGTAAATTAATATATATATAAAGTTAAAAAAACTAATAAAATAATCCAGCCAATAATCAGATCAATGTGATTACTCTGCACTAACAATAGCAATAGTTATAAAGAAGAATAAATACTAATTTAAACATGATCATGCCATGATTTAACTCATCTCTAATCTTAGTATCCAATAATTAAGCACATTAGTTACAGGATCTGCCTACGGGCGGAGCTGGGGTCACCCTCTCGTCCTAAATAAAAATGCTTAATACTGTATCGTACAGGTCTAACTGTACAGGAAGTGAAGTTCATTCCTCTCAGCTTTACTCACTAGAAATGAGTTTAACTTTATAACAATAAGACAGATTAGATTTATGATTTTTATTATTATTATTATCAGTACTGTACTGTACACTGTAGAATTACAGTTAAATATTATTCCTCAAGACACTGTTTCACATCCTGTTCATGCGTACACATTAAGCAGAAGAAATAACAATAATCGCACATCATCTGCTATAGCAGGAGGAAGCCAGTGCTGTGTGAGAAGCTCTGAAATAAAACACAATCAGCTATCGTTCTGTAGTATCCATGTCAGTGCGCAATGTTCACACACAAATAAATACAGTCTGTGAAGCAGCATATCAGTGAGCAGAGAGGGAGGAGGAGGAGCTGAAGGTGCTGCAGGTCTTCATCTGAGGTTGAGCAGGAGGATGAGAATGATGAGTTCTGGCAATAACTTAAGGTAATTACGGAGCCGTTTCGAAGACAGATGGTTTTCTAGGCGCGGTCTGTTGATTCAGTCCTGCGAGGTGTTGTAGGAGCCGCAGCTGCTGCACTTCATGCCCAGGACGTGGAAGCTGACAGTGCAGCGGTTCTGACAGTCGTTACACAGGATCTACACACACACACGGAGAAGAAATAAAAACCACCAGGAGCCATTTAAAGTAGAACTTGCAGGATGGGCTGATGAAGTCACACCAACACCTGGAGAATGAAGTACCTTCACTTTCTGATCCTTGAACTCAGGTGGCATGGGTGTGTGAGCGATCTCCACGTCTCTCTCCTCCCAGTACTCCGTCATGTTAATCGCTGACTTCATGCAGAGGGGACACCGGTATGCCCTGAAACACACACACACACACCAACATCAATGTATTATTGATTCATTATGGACATCTCTTATGACATTATTGCAGTATAGACTGTCTCACACATTTACACACACATACTGTACACACACACCCTCTCTCTGTCTCTTTCAGGACTTACCCATTTCTGCACATGAGCTCGAAGCAGGTCCTACACATAAGCACAAAAACACAGCATATTAAAATATCATTTCTACATTAACAATTACTGTGTGTGTATTATGTGTAACTACATGAGATGATAAACAAGTGTGTGTTTGAGAAGTGAAGTGTTTAGAAGAGCGTGGCGACTCTGACTTGTGCAGCAGGTGACCGCAGGGCATGACCTGAGCGCCGATCCTGGACGTGTGAATGTCCTCCATGCACACGGCGCAGTCCTGCCTCGACGCGTTCTCCACACACTGACGTCACACACACACGAACAATCACGTCACTCATACACCTTCAGAGTGGGCTTATTTTAATTCAACTACAGGTGAGTGTTAGAGTAATATGCGTGTGTGTGTGTGTTCTCTACCTTGTGTTTGCCCTGAAGATCATTAGCTAGACACAGGTTGCACTTCTGACAGTGGAAGAACTTCTCCCTCGGGCCGATCCTGCAGCAAACAGGAGACGGAGAGGAAAAAAAACAAACCTTGTTAGAACCTCATCTTGTGCTCCTGATCTCCTGAGGTGTTCCTGATGCGTTCCTGAAGCTCGTCTCACCTGCAGATGCCGCACGGCTGACAGTGGAACTGCTCCTTGTTTTTATCGTACAGGTGACAGATGTCGCAGTAATACTCGCTGAACATCACGCCGCAGCCACGACACGCCTGCTGAGCCTGGAACACACGGACACGGCTTCCTCACAGCTCTAACACGTGTGTGTGTGTGTGTGTGTGTGTGTGTGTGTGTTTAAAGCCCTGGGGCCGAGCCTCACCTCTTGCACAGAGTCGCACACGGCGCACTTCACCTCTCGCACCTGGAACCGGTCCATGTTGTGTTTCTCCTCATCGTCATGGCACAGACGACACACGTAGAACTTATCACAGCAGGGAGCCTGGACACCACACACACACACACAGCATACACACCACATATACACACACACACACACACACCATGACTGTGTATTATTCCTGTATGAGTGATGCACCACACTGTTTTCCTAATGAATCTTCTACAGAACTAAACACTGCCTGATCTGTGGTATTAATATCAGTATATTGGTATTAATGACACTTTATTCTTCACCACAACACTAAACCCCACCGCTTTATTCAGCTGCACTGTATCCAGTCCAACTCACTCAGCAGATTACTGGGTATTTCCCCTTTATTTAAGCACGCGCACGCTTTATACCAGACGTTTACCGCGTTAATAAGACACACACACGCACGCGCATACACACACGTGGTGTAAAGCCCCGTTAATCCTGTGTGTAACACCGTGACATAGAAACGACTCACTTTTAACAGACACTTGCGGACGTAGTGCTGACATCCCACTGCTGTGGCCGCCATGTTGGATTCAAACACGCCGAACTTTATTTAAAATACAATTGTGACGTTCGCGAATGAACCGATTCTTTTGAACGGCGCATGAACATGACCGATGATGGAGCCGAGTCGCGGCTGTGTTACTGTTCATTCAAGACCTGAAGGGGCTGATGTCCTGTTTACTAAGTTTACAGTTAGTAATAGTAGTAATAGTGGACTGTATGTAGACATTTCCATTTTATTTACTCTAATTTTATCTACAGTATATATTTAAAACTTAAAAAAAAAAGTGTTTTCTATAATAATGTTCTTGTGTGGAAGTGTTTGTAGTAAAAGCTGTTTTGCACAGAAATTCATTTGTTTTTGATGTTTATTTGTGAGTAGGTACATTGTACATTGTATTGTATGAATAACATAAGTCAAAGTAGCTTTACACATACACACACTTTGTACTAAAGGTAAATCCAAAATAGTGATGATGTCACCGTCTGAGCAGAGGGATGTTGTGTAACTCTGTGGAATATAGTCCACACATGACAAATGAGGTAATAATCAATATTTCTGAATAATTTAAACTCAGATATTGGTGTGTGATATCTGAGTTTTAATTATTTGACTACAAATCTCACCTCATCATTCCTCTCCCAGTGATTATTTCCTGGATAAACTGAGATGCCCCCAAGCTGG
>JAQMYI010000014.1:832148-842958 GCA_030014275.1 Clariallabes melas | reverse complement strand
ATTTCGATTAATTAATTACAAAGCCTCTAATTAATTAGATTAATTTTTTTAATCGAGTCCCGGCCCTAATAAAAACACAAACTCAGTACTTTTATTCCTAATATAATTTAAGGTGAATTAGGCAAGATTTGTCAAACTTTGTAAAGAAAAGTTTTCTAACACTTAAGGATATGGAGTTAAATAAGCGCACCTCCATTCTCATATATTTAGACAAAGCTCTCCCTCCATGACTTTGGCTTAGCTACAATTAGCAGGTGAAATATCAATACCATTAGCAAAGCCTGTCATGACATCACTTTCCAGAGCACTCAGCACTTGAAAGCCAAGTTACAACTCTGCAAACATGCGCCATGTGGATTATAATGATTCATAAATCAGTCACCAGTGTCTTAACGGTCTTGTTGTTTGTTATGGGGTTTTGAGCTTTTTAGCTCTGATATTAGCATCGTTGGCATTGCAGGGTAGCAGTATACTGTAGGATATTCGCCTGCTTGAAATTCAAGCACTTTAAACTTTGGCTCATAATCTTTATGAGAAGAGGCGAGAGTGCTTTCATTGTCTTGTTTTGCTTTGTTATGAGGTTTTAAACTTTTAACCTCTGGCATTAGCACGGCTAGCACTGTGAGGTACAGGATAGGCCTTGCAGCTGCTAGAAAGACAAGTGATAACCCTGTAAAAAGCTGAAATTTGGTTAGTACTGATTTACAAGAATGGATGAGTGTCCTCTCTGTCCTCTTTGTCTTTGGTTTAAAAAAGTTTGGCTTTTCAGACCCTTAGAATGATTTATTTTCCTCAGGGGAGTAATGGATGACAGGATCAATGTGAGATCAAAAACATGCCCAAAAGTTTTGTGGGGTTTTGTTGGTTTGTTTGGTGGCTTAGTGGTTAGCACTGTAGCTTCACTGTAGCCTCAAACCTCCAGGGTCTGCTTTCTTCCCACACTCTAAAGACATGCAGATTAGGCTGATTGGTGTTCCCAAATTGACCGTAGTGTGTGAATGTTGATCGGAGGTCCTACTGTACCACGGCCGTAAAATGGGAATAAATATAATGGTTACCAATGGCCTTCACGGTCCGTAGTTGGACTACAGAGGTTCCTAGATGGATGGATGGATGGATGGATGGGCGTTTGTTTTTTAACTTAGACACACAATACAATTGTGAAAGATGCATAATTGTTTGTTTGAATTTGGATTTATTGCCATAGCTTCTCAGGCTATTTCACGGCAAGATTCACATCAAATATTAAGCTGATTTATTATGTTATAATGTCAGTGATTAAGAGAGTAGTGGGAAAGTAAAAAAAGATATAATAATAAGAGATCACATTATAGCATGGTCTTGGTCAGAAGAACAAGATTTTACATTTGGTTCTTTAGGTGCACTTTTGACAGAAATTGTAAGAATTTTTCTGGTTTTGCCTTGTAGAATATGTTTTTTTCTATGTTCCAGTAGAAATTGTTTTCTTATGGTGATAAAACTTGGGCAGTCCAAAAGTATGTGTTTTATGGTTAGGGTAGTTCTGCAGCGCTGACATTTTGGGGCTTCTTGAAAGATGCATAATAAATCTTAATAAATTATATTGTTGTAGAAAAGTGTTTATTTTATTTATATAGCTCATGAAAAGCAAAAATCGCCTTATGGACAAAATGTCAAGACAGCAGGCTTCCCCATGTGTGTACTGAACTAGATCAAGGGATGCACAATATCAGCAGGCATCCCCATACGTATATACTGTACAGTATGAATAGTAATTTATTAAAACCCGAAATTAAATATTCTAATATTTTGAGATACTAGATTTTTATATAATAAAGTAAGAAGTAAAACATATGTGTATTGCACCTTGAAACCTGAATAGACTTGAATTATCTCATCTTTAAACAGGAACCTGTACTAATTTCAGCCTCGAGTAGGGTGTAAATACAAGCACATGGGTAAAATAAATAAAACAAACCACGCGCCAGTGGTCTCTATAGCAGCGCCATTTCACATGACTGACTCCGTGTCCTTGTTTTCCTGTGGAAGGAGATAACTAACGGCTGCAGTCTGTCAATACGGATCATTTCCTTCTGCCATCAAAATACCGCGCAGTTTATAAAAAAGAATAGCTAGTTTGTTCTGCTATGATGCTGTATTGTTTATATTGTCCATTGCTCCATTATCTTTATTGATCAGTTTTCATCTTTTATCTTTATAGTTGACACTTTTTGCTCTGGTGAACTTTTCCAGAGACAATTCAAGGATCATCTGATCAGCACCGCAAAGTACTTAAGGTATGGCTCTTTCCACCTTCCTATATATTTGTCCCCTTGTAGGTGAGAAAAGGCAACTCTGTGAAAAGGTGTGAAAGAAATATACTGCATATTTCGCCTAAAAACACATCTCTTTTTCCATGAAATTTGTTAAACTTATAATTTCACCAGGGTCAAAGACATCTCATAAAACTTTCCCCTGCCCAGATCACTGCTTTGTATTATCCTCTCGGCTCGATGTTATGGGTCCCTGAAGTGCTACAAGATCACAAAATGAATCATACACATCTCCACAGCTTCCTTTAAAGCAAAGGTCGCTGTGATAACGCTAATGCAATAACACCAAGTAACTGGAGAAGGATATGTTACTCCTCCACACACACTGGAGAACATTTACATTGCAAGTTAAGCAAACCGGCAATAAATAAACCCTGCTGAGTGAGACACAGTTATATTCTGAATTGAAAAAAAAAAATCAGCCAAGGTCTAAAAATATAGCATAGAGCAAGGTAGGGGTAACAAATAAAATACACAGAGAGAATTAACAAACAAATCAGAATAAGTAAACACAAACACTGGTTTATGTAATAAACAAGAAAATGAGGACGAGTGACCAAATATACAAAACAAAAAAAGGATAGGTAAGCAACGCAAAAATGAGGCAATAAACAAAGCCAAGAATAAGTAAACAAAAATGAGGATAAGAAAACAAAAAACGTAGGACAAGTAAACATAATAATTCGAGTTAAATACACAACAAAAAAACAATAAGGTTTAGACCACATAAACAAACAAACAAAATAAATAAATAAATAAATAAATAAATAAGTAAACAACAAATAGTATATTAGAAAATTAACAAAAATAAGAAAAGGTAACAGCAGAAATTATGCGATCAGCATTAACAGGAATAATTAAACAATAACTATTAGGTAATAAGCAAAATTAAGGATAACGTAAAATATTTAATAAAAAAAATAATAAAAGGTAAACATCTATAATGAGTCAAAAAATGCAGTACATACAAAATGTGGACGTGAACTACTAATATTATGCAATAACTATAAAATAGGTTCATTAAAAAATAATAATAAATAAATCAGGAAGCCCCATATGGAGTGCTGCTCAGGTGTCTGAGAACTTCTCGCCATATCATTTATATTTAAGCCTCTTCAACTTGTATTTAAAGATCTTAAAAGAGTAAGAGAGAGAGAGATGCTGAACCGTCTCAGTTCAGATGCTGAAGCCAATATGTGGAGCTGTAAATACTGATCCGGGCTTTAATACGGCTTCAATTTACTCTTATTCCTGCGTCTGATTTACAGCTCGCGTCTGAGGCTTCTAGCTAAAGTACGGCTGTGAGAGTGCGCCCCGAGACGCGCCCTGTCCTCTGTGGACTCACCTGTCAAAGCTGAGCTTGATGGAGTGTCCCGGCTCGGCTTCGATCACCCACTCGCAGCTCAGAGAGTCTTTATGATAACCGGGCCACCCTGGAGAGAGGATCACTCCCACTGGGGCTGTGAAGTGACCACCACATGGAGCTGGACATGAGGAGACAGAGACAGGGAGAGAGAGAGCGATGGGATTTACCGTTTAAAACAGTTCAATTCACAAATCTGATTCTGGTCAAAAAGTGGTGGCTGAAGGTAGCAATATGGAAGAAAAAAAAAAAGACATAAAAGGAGGTAGACGATGGCAAAGACATAGAAATGTTCCTGGTCCCTATTGTGGAGCACTACTGTAAAGCACGGGCTTACAATGCCAGACGCTGGTCAGTGAGGTCAGCAACCCAGTGAGGACAGGTCCAAAGTGTCATCAATAATCCAGATATTTAAGCAACTATCCGTTTTATCCGCAGTAATTAATGCTAATCAAAGCCTCTTAGAATGCACAATGAGAAAAAAAAGTAACGAGATATATTTCTGCAATTTTTCTACAGAGTAAACATGCATTATATACATATACAATAGGACTGCAGAGCTTCCTCAAGCAGATTTTATCCCTCAACATGCAGGAGGAAGCAATCTGCAAGATAGTATGATTGCATTATTTGCCATCAACAAGAGAAATACAGAGTGCCAGTGTACATTATCAGACAAGGCCATCTTTCAACACATCAGTTGCATCAGCCTCTCAGAAATAGGCAGAATGCTGAAGAGACTTCAAAATGTCTACGGAAAAAAAAAAATGTTGCTGCGGTCCCAGGATGTGCGGGTACTTTATATAAAGAATCGGTATGATCTACAGTATAGAGAACTCTATTAAACAGTGCAATGTGTATTTCTGTCCGCGTCACGTATACATTTTTTGTGTATTTTTTAATATATATATTTGTGTATCTAGAGATTTATGGAGCTGGAGGCTAATGAAGAACCCTACATTCCAGTTTTTGTAGATGAGCCTGGATTCACTCACCTCACTCACTCATTGTCTATACCAGGGGTCTCCAAATCCAGTCCTGGAGGGCCAGTGTCCAAAACAGTTTGGTGATTCTTCTTCTCAAACACAGATGATTTAACTAATCTGTTAATTACTAGGTTCAGTGGGTGTGTTTAGGTGTTGGTGACTTACAAACTGTGCTGGTCACTGGCCCTCCAGGACTGGATTTGGAGACCCCTGGTCTACAGGATATAAAGGTAATATTTGGAATTACTTGGTTTTTAAGAAAAATATTTTTAAAATGTTTACTTTTTCAGAGGATGTTTGAGAATCTAACACAGAGTTTCTGACAACTCCGTCTATCTCTTCTGTTTTTGCAGAAAATAACAGCAGCCCTCAACATTTTTTTAAAAATCTGAAAACAGGTCTGGTCTGCTGAAATACACAGCTTTACTCAAAACAAGTCACACACCCTCTAAGGTATTTGCACTGGCGTTGTGTTGAGCTTATGTAATATCACAACAATTATATCCATCCAGAGTCGCATTAATTCCTCTCCAAGATCTTGTATTGATGATGAGACCTGATCACCTGATCAACTCCAGATCATAACACTGTCTCCAAAGACTTGTACAGTGGACACTATACATGATGGAGCATCGCTTCATGTCCTTCACTTCTTACCCTGACACGCCCATCACTCTGGAATAGGGTCAGTCTGAACTCATCAGGTCACATGACCTTTTTCCATCAATCCAAAGTCCAGTCTTTATGATCCCTAACAGACTGAAGCCTTTTTCCAATTAGTGTTAATGATAAATGTTTTTCTTAAGGCTACTCAGCTGTTATTTAAGTGATCTTCAGTTATGATCATTCAAGATGACGATCATCACTATCCTGTTTAATAATGAGTTTTACATTTCTTATCCTAATTCTATTAGTTTCAGCAATCTCCTTAGTTGTTTTCGTTGTTTGATGCAGGACTATAACTTGACCTTTCTGAAACAGAGGAACATGTTTAACATCTTTAACTTTACAGAATATATCCTCTGACATGGTTAGGTAAGAACTGAGAAGCTTCTCACTGCATCAGTTAGAGGTAAATGACTTGTTGCAGCTGAATCTTATTAATAACTGCAGTAATGATCCAGTAGAAGCCTCTTAACTATTTCCTTAAATAAAGTCAGCTAGTGACATATGTTTATTGTCCAGACAGTGTTTGTTACTTTCTTTAATGATATTGTTCTGTAGTACAGTATAAATTATTTGCAGGAATTATTTTGTTGTCATTATCAAAATAAACAATAAACAAAAGTCCACTTTTCTGAATGAACATTTCAGCACAAAAGACTTGAACATCTGGTCTGAACATCTGGTCTGAACACCTGAGATTAAAGTGAAATGTGGCCGCCTTTATGCAGTTCTCCAGAGACGACTACACACACTGCAGAGACGACTACACACACTCCAGAGACGACTACACACACTCCAGAGACGACTACACTACACACTCCACTGCTCTGTGGTTCAGTCGCTGCTGTCGTCTCCCACCACCATGCTGCTGTACATCTTCTGCTGCTCCTGCTTAAACGTGTCCTTCACCTTGGCTCTCTTCAGACCACCATCCCTGCACACACACACACACACACACACACACACACACACACACACAGTTACAATATAACCAAAAAACAGTCACCATGTATAACGTTGATTTAATAAATGTAAATAAAGTGATGCCAGACCAGGACAAGTCCACCAGTCCTCCTTGTCTCGCAATCAAAGACTTCACTCTGTTAGCAAACTGTACGGCGTCCTCTCCTTCCTGCCCACACAGGAAGTGAATGTCAGCATCATGAACTGCCTTTACAACACACTTCAGTCATCTTTAGATTTGGATTCATTTGATTCCTAACTCAGATTCGTGATTCAATTTAGTTCAGATTCAATATTCAAGAATCATAAGAGTCAGAAGTCTAACAGTTTGATTAGATGTGATCATGTGAAATATAAACTAACTTGAGCTAATGAAATAGAATGATATCTATCTATCTATCTATCTGTCTGTCTGTGTGTGTGTGTGTGGTCCTCACCTGCTGGGTCATGGGTGGGAGGTACCAGACGTTACAGACGATGGCCCAGCTGGTCATCATCCTCAGCAGGTAACTCACCATGCTGTACCTCCCACTGTTCCAGAACGCATCACCGAACAGAGGGTCATACTGCACACACACACACACACACACACATTGCAACATCTTTAAGTTTATTGCTGAATTGCAGAGTTACACAAGCTAACGGTCCAGCAGTGCAGCTTTATCGTCGTGTTTATTGCGTTTTATAGAGTTTTATACCTTTATGGCGACGGGGTAGATGGTGCCTCCGATTTCGAAACTGCCCTTCTTGAACATCATGACAGACGTGTTGTTGATGCAGGTTCCTGTGTGCAGACAGACACAACAGTGATTGAAGTGACTGTAGTTAATCACACTACAGGTGAGCAGGTACTCTATTAGCCCTGACTCCGCCCACTCCGCCCACTCTCTTACCCTCGGGGAAGATGAGGATGGGGAGTTTGTTCTTGTCATTCACATGATTCCTCAGTCTGTGGAGAAGCACACACACACACACAGGAGACACACAACCTGTTAATGTTCTGCACATGAGAAGAGCAAGATTTGTGTAAACACAGTGTTGTTCCACCTCCGGGTCACCAGGTGGCGATCTTTCATCTCTGCTCTCTCGAACCAGATGTGCGGACATGCTCGAACCATCGCTCGCTGAACCACGCCCATCAACCCTCCATGGACCTGCCCCACCTGTCAATCAAACATACATGTGTTCTTTGTCTTTACCAAACACAAGAATTACAGAAATTTACATCAGAACTGCTCAGTGTTTGTGATCACAGCCCGTCACTCAGACACTCACCATGGCGTATCCTCCATCATTGGCCAGAATCATCACGTCGATGGGGGACGTGTGATTGGCTACACAGATTCCTCCTTTCTTCGGCTTGTTCTCTCTGAAATAGTGTTTAACAGCTTACAGGGACGTGAAGGACAAACACACTGCACTGAGGTCAGAGCTACACATGAGTCACTTACAACACCTGTGTAGCTCTACTCATGTAGAAGTGTGTAGTTGTTGTGGACCTGCTGTGCTAGTGTGTATGTGTTTTGTTATTGTGTCACAGTTGTGTAGTTGTTGTGTACCTGTTGTGGTAGTGTGTACGGTATGTGTTTTGTTATTGTGTAGTTGTTGTGTACCTGTTGTGGTAGTGTATGGTGGCTGAAAGGCCTCGAGCACAGATGCGGTAACACATGACATGTACGAGTTCACTGAGCCAGTCCTTTATCCTGAACACACACACACACACACACACACACACACACACACACACACTGAGTCATAAGTGAGTAAACATTTGCAATAGACAATTAAAGTTTGAACATTGCATATCTTGTCTTTGTGGTGTTTTCATTAGAATACGGGTCAACGACGATTTGCAGGTCATTGTATTATGTTTTTATTTACGTTTTAAACAACATCCCAACTTCATTGGAATTGCGGGTTTGTACTCTACATTTGAAACAGACATGTTGACATGTTGCACAAGAACAACAGACTCTCTCTGTCTCTGTCCAGTCTCTCGGTCATGTATTACACACTTCCTGTTTATCTTTCATCAAGTTTCTGGTGGTGAAATACAGTGACAAAGTTCTGCTTTACACTTAATTGGGATTCTTATTAAGATGTAGTTAAGGTGTCAGTGGTGCAACCAAATTTCTGCACAATGGTAGTTTTCTTTTTCATCGTTTTGTACACAGTTAAACACTATTAAACTTGACACACACCCACTTTGTACAATTAGACATACTGTAACAACAAACCTTAAACAATCAAATTTTACACAAGCAAACTTTACACCCTCAAACCTTACACCAATCAGCTTTACATAATAATACCGGACAAGAAACTTTACACCCTCAAACCTTATACTAAATGCCTTTACATTATTAAACATAACAAAAGACTTTACACAAGCAAACCTTACACCCTTGAAATTCGCATGATTAAATTTCACAAAAAACCATCAAACTCTATTCCAGCTAGCTGTACACAATCAAACTTTACACCACTGGCCTTAAAACAATCAGAATTTACACAAATAAACCTCTCAACAAACTTTAAATCATCAAACTTTACATTATCAAAGGCACTCAATTAAACTTTAAAAATCTATTGTATACAATTAAACCTCAAAAAAACCTTTACACCATGACATCATGGTTTGATGGTTACGTTACACCATGAAACTTTACACAATAAAACACTACATCATTAGCCTTAAAACAAATAAACTTTACACAATTAAACCTCTCAACAATAAAGTTCACACCATCAAACTTTACATCATCTAATGTCATGCAATTAAACGTTAAATAATTACACTTTACATAATTAAACCTCTCAACAATAAACCTTACACCAACAACTTTACATCATCAAACTTTCTACTATAAACCATTGTGGGTGAAATTGTGTGTATTTGCCACGTGTGTAAATGAAGTGTTTAATCTTTGATTACCTGCAGTTGGGCAGAAATCCCACCACTGTAGTGCCACTGACCAACCAGCTGAGCCCGATAAACGTTAACATGATCCTGCATGATCGGTAAACACACCCAGATTTATCACATCCCGTAATAAACATTCAAAATAAAGAACAAGTAATGCGCCAGTTAAATTAAGTACAGTAGGCTTTTATTCTCATTTCAACACAGTTGAATAAATGTCCTTTAGCTGTTTAGTTACATCAGTGATAAATGTAGGTGAGACAGAGGGACCTGAGGGGCAGCAGTATGCCGTAGCGGACGATGACCCCGACCCCCCACAGGATGGTGAGGCGCAGTGAGATGTAGTAGAAGTTGTTGTTGGTTCTCGTCAGCAGGTTCCAGGACACGAGTTCCTCTGAGCTGAACCTCTGGGTCACCTCGTCCTCCACGATGCTCTCGATCCCCTTCCTACTGAAGTAGAACACGTCGCTGAACGCATGGGCCCCGCCCACTCCCGACCTCGGCCTATTGCGACGCAGCTCCCCAATCTCCTTCTCCAACGACGAGTCGTCCCGCTGGATCAGACCTGAGGAGGGGCGGAGCCGAGAAACACTCTTTAAAAACATGTGTATGTGTGTGTATTTCTATTGCTGCTAAATCCTGTTATCCATAACACACTTTCTTTAAGACATCTCTATGGTTTAACAGGAGAAGCCGCGGTTACACTATTAGAGCAGCTGTTGTAGAAAACTAATCAACATCTCCTGACCAATCAGATCAGAGAACTGAAACAGTGCTGGAGGAGACTGACGCAGTGTGTGTGTGGCGGGTGTGTGTACACTGACTGCACTGGAACATGTCAGAACAGGACTAACACACACCTTACTGCAGAAATACACACACACACACACACACACAGTGTCTATCATTAGGAACACTCTAGCACAGACACAACAGATTCAAACCTTGATTAAACAGTGTGTCAGAACTCACTCTTTTAATCATATCTTTATGTTTTATACTTTGGGAAATAATTCTGTCTGCCTGCGTGTCTGTCCAGCTGATTTTGTCAACTGTCTGTCTGAGAGTTTCATGAAATTTGTCAGTATTTATTTATTTTAACTTCACTATTTTCCTAAAGTTAATTCTGCACCGTAAATGAAATCAGTAGAAGTTATGAAGTTATGAGCCAGATTATGTCACAGCATCCAGCATTTTTTTGGACGAATATAACACTTTTACCTGGAGGTGGGAGTGGCTATACGCGTCACTCAACACAGCCAGCCTGATAATTTACCATGTACAGTAGACACAGAGTATGACAGTGGAATGACCCAAATTTACATGAAACACAAACAAATGCGTGACACAGCATGGCTTAATCCAGGAAAATAAAGTAGACTATGAAAACTGAACCTTTAAAGGTAAATGGACAGATCAAAATATGTTTATTTATTCTCTGGGACGTGCGTCTCATATGTTCTGAAATCGTGGTGTTAATAAAAAGCAGTAATGTGAATCTAAAAACTGCAAAACTGCAATCTGAAATAACAGCGCTGAAGTGGTATAAGTGAATTTTAACACGCTGGAGTCGTTTTAAGACAAAACTTCATCTTTA
>JAQMYI010000014.1:311282-330050 GCA_030014275.1 Clariallabes melas | reverse complement strand
TGGTTTACGAGTGTTTTGGAATACGAGCCCGCTTCCGGAACAAATTATGCTCGTAATCCGAGGTTCCACTGTATACAGAAAACGATTTTTTTTTTTTCATGTTTATTTGTGCGCACACACACATACACACACACACACACAGGAGACCCAGCTGAATGTCTACACATGACTAAAAAGTGATTTTTACATAACCGGTCCCCTGAAGCCACATCAAGTTTCAGGGGAATCAATTCTGCAAACATGAGCTCGAAGCGCTGAAGCGGCGCTGCCATGACTGACGTGCGTCTCTCTCTCTCTCAGGAGACAGCTGGACCTCCACCACACTGACTCAGCTGTGCTTTCTGATCCGTCTGTTTTTCGTGTCCTCTTCACCGACCCCTGAAGGCCTCGCGCCACCACCCTGCACACCCACACCACCGTCCTCGAACACCGGCAAAGTAAAAGCCTTTATTTTTAGTTCCTCCTCAGGTTCAGATGGAAAGCAATGACGCAAGACGAAGTCGCTCAGTGACGTGACTCACCAAAGCAAACAGCATCGTAAAAAAAAATATACCGTTAAGGATTAGCCGAGTGTGTGTGAGCGAGGAGATAAGAGCTGATAAACAAACACCTCAGACGGGATCAGCGGCGTCCGATGAGGAAATCACGTACGTCACGTCGCACAACTTAAACACGGGCCTGCGAGATCAGAGTCACGCCCGGTTCTGTTTCCTTCCTCAGTAGCCCCCTCCCCAACTCATTAAATAAAACAAAACACAAAAGTTTACCAAGTTTTTAAGTTTGAACAGCGTGACTACAAATAATATGTGATGTTCTCGGACAAAACAGTACTGGTGCTGATTTTATTATAGGTTTTTATGTTATACAAATAATACAGAAAATGTGTCACAAAAAGCTACTTCTGAAGTTTATGCAACATTGAAGTGACCAATCTCGCTTCCCTAAAAATGTCAAGTTGCTGAATTTTGGAGAGTCTTTTGACTCACGTTTGGAGAGATGATTTTATATGAGCCCCAAAAATGGCCATTTTTCAGCGTTATACTGTCTCACTTCAAACTTCAAATCATTTAAAATGCAAATTATTCATATTTCTTCACGAGTATTGATGCTAAAATTAGTGTAAGCTTCTAGAGGCATATGACCTGTAAAAAGTGTTGCGTAAATTGTTTTATGGTAAAAAGCTTAAAAAGCAAAAAGCTAAAATGTGTAGTGTCCGTAACCATGTCAAATTCATGTTTCAATATCTTCACAACTTTCATGTGAAAATTAAATGTCTTTTCATGTGAACTCTAAACTGGCCAAGTTTCATCTGAATGAAGATCGTTGGATGATTTGAATTAAAAAGTAACAGACACTAAAACATAAAAGGGCATGTCTGTGAAGATTCTCTTTCATCCAGGTGAGGTTGGCATGTCAACTGGACGACTTCTTAGTTTCACTCCTCCACTAATCCATGTAGATTCTTCAGTCTAAGGTAAGTTCCTCGTATATAAGTCCTCCAAGGTCAAAGGTTCCTCCTCTACCGAAACGGCTTGTCACATGAACAATAGAGAAGGTGAGAATAGTAGGGAGGGTCGTTAGAGAGTAGAGGGGAGAGAGAGCTGTTAGGAAGATAATAGAGAGATTAGAGAGAGAGTCATTAAGGTGTAACGACCTGAAAGAGTCAGGGGAGTCCTTAAGAAACTATCAGCATCCTGCCTGCAGACAAAGGAAGATGCACCGTCGTCTTGAATACAACAGATTATCAAAACAAAGTCACAGAACTTCCAGAGGACCATCACACCTACAGTACATAAAAACAGAAAAGAGACCCTACAAGCCCCCTATAAGAAAAGGCGATAGATTGTTTAAAACAACTGGAAGGTGACTTCACCATCGACAAGGTGACCTACTGTACCACCGCCTGTACCCTGGAGAAACCACTCCGTGCCTTCATGCACTTCCCAAGATATAGTCCACGTTGTTCCGACGTCGTTTCATCAACATCACTGTAACCTTCCCGTCTGTAACGTTGTCAAATAAACATCACTACAACGTTCTGAAAATCAAGACTTCCTACTCTGTGAAACGTATTGTGTAGTTAAAAACAGATTTCCATTTGTATTTAACAATCCTGATGTAAAATAACAAAACCACGTCGCTGTTGAATTCTTGATTCTGATTGGTCAGAAGATGCAGTTAATCGTTTCTATAGCAACAGCTCCTTCACAGAGAATGACTGGCGTCAAACTAAACATCAATGAGTGATGGTTCAGAAGTTAAGCTCTAAGTTTTCTTCTTTGTTTATTATTATTATTATTATTATTGTTGTTAGTAGCCTGACAAGTTGCGTTTTTTTTCTCGTCTTATTAAAAGAAAAAAGAGATGCTGGTGAAGACGCAACTGATATAGCGTTTATAAGTCAAGAGGTATAAAATAAAATTTTTGAACATTTTTGGCAAGTTTAGTTTGTATATTTTCTCATTTCCAAATTTCACTTCTTCATTTTTCTAACCAACGCTATAATGAAATCAGCATTAAAGCTCCAAAATCTTCCCTCCAATAAAACCCGAGCGTAAACATTTTAAAGCATTCTGCTTGTACATTTTCATGCTATAAAATCTAAAAAGCCTGGAATGCCAGAAAGCGGCGTTTCCTCTAACCACCCTCGTTATTGCCTCGCTGTCGCAGGTGAAGTGGATCCATCAGGACACAGTCCGGTTTCCTGCTCGTGCACCGTGTTTGCTAAATTGGACGGCGAACCAGGGCTCCGTCTCGCTCTATAGTGTTCTACATGATGCAGAACAATCTGGTTACTTTCTCTGTAACCGAGCCGTCAGGGAGCCAGATTTCGCCGAGCGTGCTCGTTAGTTTATTTGAAGCACGTGCTATAAGAGAGAGTCTTGTGTGTATAAACAGGAGTTATTATAATGCAGTAACTCAGTCTGAAATGTCTTACAGCTTAATGGGTAGACCATGTGACCTCGGGGTGTTTAAATAAATTTAATCAGGATTCCCAGAACTGTGCTCTAATGATGTAGTTTTCCTCCACGTACGAGCACAATTTGCTAGTTTTTGATTCGATACTGTTTTACATTTTACGCGTACGACACGAGGACGTAACCTCAAGCCTCAAAGGGCTTGTGGAAGCATCTGAGGTTGGCTTTTTCCACTTAAAATCATGTCCATGACCTCACCTTTAAACAAAAGTACTCGCTTTCCCATGCAGAAAAGAAAAAAAAAATCAGAGATAAAAAATGCGGACCATCACGACGATACATACTGCATAAGAATCAGAAGGTGAAAAGCTCCAGATGTTTTCAGTACTGTATATTCCTGCATGAACAGTTTAACAGCTTCCACACACACGTTACTCAGCATCACACAGATCCAGCACTGTGTGTGTTCGCGTTTTATTTCATACTGTAGTCTCAGTTACTTGTGTACAACTTTGAGGAGACATGAGACACTAAAGTGAGGTCATGAAATCATAACACGTATGAGGTTTAATGAAATCGATCACAATTAAAATTTATTTTTATTAAATAAAAATTTAATAAAAATTTTATTGTATCCATACTGATGAATGGCCATCTTGGATATTCTATTAACCCCAAAGGAAAATGAAAGTGATACAGCAGACACAATAGTGATGGGTCGTTCATGAACGATTCGTTCTTTTTGAACGGGTCTTTAATGTGACTCAGCAGAACGAGTCGTCTCGGAGAGTGATTTGTTCATTTTCTACCGGGCGCGCATGCGCAAATCATCGCAAAACCCCTGTAGGTTATGTACAGGAAACTGAAATGACTGGTTACCTTTGAGTCTTTTGGTCCGAATCCTTCATTCTTTTGTCATGTGACTCCCATAGACGATATACGGTGCAATAGATTCAAAAGAATGAACGACTCAGACTGGAAGATATAAGAGGTGAGCTACTCATTCTGTTTATTATAATATGTTCTTAGCTGCACTGTAATATCTTCATTACTGGAACTATAGACAAAATTTGTGTATATAGATGTGTTGGGTGTCTGTTTATTGAAAATGCAACATTTTATTTTATTTCTGATTAAAAGAATGAAATGAACTAAATGACTCAAAAAAAAAAAGATTTGTTCATTTTGATGAACGAGATTCAAAGAACCGAGTCACTAAAATGATTTAAACATTCCATCACTAGGCGTTTGGTCCCCAGGAAAGCAGCCCAACAAGGGCAAAGATTCACTTCTGATGAAAAAGTGAAGACAGCGGTGCATTCGTGGCTCGCAGCTCAGCCGGAAACTTTTTTTAAATGAGGGAATATGAATGCTTGTTGGCATGAAAAAAAAAAAAACAAGGAGATGATGTCAAAATATATATATATTTGTCTTTTCTTTAAGTAAGTAAAATAAATTCTACATAATAAAGATAACTTATTATTAAAAGATCATTTCTGACTCACCCTCGTGTGTGTATGTATAAAATTTATTTATCACGAGACACCACTGAAGCGATTTATTCCCCATCTCTACACTTCACTATATTGTGCACCAGCTTTCAAAACCATTTTGTCTGAAAGCAATGCTTCGGAAAAAATCCAGCACACTCTTAAAATCCCTTACGCACTGCAGCAGGTCAAAAAAGATTTGACCCTGTAATGCATTTCGCACTTTGTAGAGAACAAACAGCTTTTATTGTAAAAACAGAGACTGGGAAGAAATGCTTAGAGTCTACGTTTATTAATTTGGCAATGTTTTAAATATAAATGCATTAGTTATATTAGAGTAACATTGGTAATATCATGCAAATTGCTTTAAGATGGAATGTAAGCATATCCATTTATTGCAATACAGATACATTACTGATCATCATCACTCCTTAACCGGACCGATTCAAGCTTGTCTAGTTTGTTTTGCTACAGAAAATTCTAAACTCATTCCAAATTTCTTATTTTTGATCGCTGAATGATTGTGTTCTCACTGATCAAAACGAACCAGACCCTGAGGTCAAGCGTTCTCTGAAACGATCCCGGGTCCTTAATGTGAAAGGACCCTTGACGTCACAGACCCTTGATCCCCCTTCATCATTCTTCCATCTACGAGCTTCACACACGTGCACACTAACCTGTGAATACACAGCTGCAGAGAAGGTGTGAAAGCTGTCAGAACAGAAACCCCTCCCCCGCCACTCACCTATCTCTGTCCTGCCTGCCCCGATACCATCAAACAGCCGGAGGTAGGACACCTGGCAGTTGTGTGTATTGATGTCGAGGTCCGCCACGCGCAGCAGGAGTGTGTGTCCGGCGCTCTCGCTAATCTCCCACTCGCACACAGAGTGTGCAGGGTAAGAGAGAGGGTAGCCCAGGGACGCCAGGCTGCCGCTTCCTGCGCCGAGCACCGTGTGCCCACAGCCATCGCCTGCAACACACACACACACACACACACACTGTAATGATCTCATAAACAATATGTAACACATGTATCTGTTTATCCATACTAGGGATGGGAATCACCAAAGACCTCCCGATACAATATTATCACAATACCTAGGAGATGATTCAATCTTTATTGATTTACGATTTTATAAATATCCTGATTTTATGTTCTTCTTAAAGATTTGGTTACAATACTAAACAAACGTAACAAATAATTCGCTCCTACCACTGTGTGAATAGTTTACAGCACAACACCTGTAGGATTATAGAGAAACTGCAACATTCAAATGCAAACATACTGTATATAAATGAACTTTTTTTTATCGATTTTGTAGTCAGTGTGGCAATACAACAGAATCAGGATATATCACCTTATTGATCTCCCCCTGCCCTCTACTAATAGGTGCCCGATAAGTTTGAGCAAACCTCAAGAGTAGACAGTTTAAATTGATCATCCACTGTAAAGTATACAGGTAACCCCCCCCCCCGACTTACGAACGGGTTCCGTTCCGGGAGCGTGTTCATAAGTCCCATTTGTTCTTAAGTCCGACAAAGTGAGTTTTATATGCCTTTGACATGAATATACGATAGAAAGTATACCAATGCACTCGACTAAATCTCCGTAACTGCACCTAATCTAAGGAATCTCAAACGTGAAATGTAACAGTGTTGTCTCTGCACCTTTAAACCTCAATTGCCATTTTGTCTCAGAGATGTTTTCCACTTTCTTGGACTGTGAGCTTTGTTTTGTTGAGGATTTTCCATAATGAGGATTATTCACCATCAGGACGGCTTTACAGGACAGTCATTTTCTATCATCGTGCTCCCGGACTGAATCATTGAAACCGGTGAGAACGACTCATTTCTTCCGCACCCCCACACGCACACACATACAATATCCCGGACTTTGGACATTTTATGCATTCACTTAGACTGAATATATTGTATATAATTGTGAATATTGGTGTCTGGTGCACTGCAGTGTCTATTTTTTTTATACAATACACGTCAGCTACTTCTGTGATTGAACCGGAAGTAGGACAGCAGCCCGTTCGTATCTGGTCGTAGACCAGTCGGAGACTACCTGTATCTCTAAACAAACATCACTAACCCTGTGTTTCAAGGATTTATAAAGGACATTCAACATAACTGAGCACTGAAAGAAAAAAATGGACATCATAAATGTATTATTTAACCCACTCCGACATTATGTTCAAGCAGAAATCCAATGAACTAAGTGGATTTAAGTGCAAACTAAGAAGAAAGAGCCAGGTTGTTTTCTTTCAGTACTTCCTAAAGAAAGGCAAGACTCCATAATCCTCTCCAGATAACGTCTCGATGTAGCATGTCACGTTCATGCCCTTGAGTCTTCGGTTAATATTTTGGCCATGAGCCATGGCGCTCTATCCTCACATCGTCTTTATTTTCGCATTTCCACCTCCCCGTGTGTCTCCATCACTGTCTGTCAACCATGAAGGCTAATTAATCCATTTAGTAAAAATAGTCATACTGAGGCAAGATCATGTCCTTGCTCGATGTGTGCTGCAGGGGCTGTGTGGTTCGGGAACAAGTAGAGCATGCCAGTCACTAACATCATATAAGAGGAGCACAGATAAACGGAGAAAAACAAGTCTTTGTTAGAGAAAGCAAATAAGCGAGGATTTTGTTTTCTTTTTAGATTTGCTTGTCTTCTGAACAACTATAAGTAAAAAAAAATTTGAATACAAAAAGCAGACATACAATCTGCCTATCGCCGTCATCCAGGTTACTGATTCAGGAGTAGATGACAAGCTTGTGCCAGTTGAGAAGATGCAACATAAACAAGAACAACCTGTTCTTTAGATTTTCTATAGCAATTAAATAATAATGATCCAGCAGGAATAATTTTTTAGTCTGAATGAGAACAGTGTCTTAGACCATGAACCGTATAAGAACTGGACAAACACCTAACGATTTTCTAAAGAGCGGTTGAAGCTCACTCCATCTAAACTCTAATTAATCCAACAATAAGCATACGGGAGGACGAGCGATGCCTGGCAACTGGTTGGAACCCACCTACCCAATGCAGTTAAGGTGCTAAGGTGGCTAACGCTAATTTATATGCTAACATTACTTATATCATACACATCGTCCAGTGTCATTTCTTGTGGTAAGTTAAACCAAAACATTACACTGCCTCCAGTTAGCGATTAGCTAAAGTGATGACAGTTGGCAGTTGACATCTGCAATGCAGCCGTCTCTCAAATCAACCCTCTAATTATGCATAATTTTAACTGATAAGTTGCATGAAAATCCATCAATGAACGGGAAACCTAGCTGTGGTGATCCAAACGTTTCTGTTGTAAAGTTTGGCATCTTAAAACGGGGCTCTGTGGGGATTGAATTTTGGAGACATTTGAGGGACTGTATGTTTTGACCACGCAGGCTTAATTTTTCAGAATCGGCAATTGCCCCTTGGTTTAAACCTTTAATAATCGGTAGTCCATCCATGTTAACATTTAGTCGAATTGTTTTTCTCCCGTCAAAATAAATATATTCATTCTGCATGTTTGCCCCACATCAGGGTGACATCATGTGACTTGACAAGTCTCCAGTCTTCCATTTCTGATCAGCTGATCAAGAACAACCCTCACCCCACTGTGCCAACTTTGGATTTTCATCCACTCCGTCATTGGCTGTGGAAAAGGCACTGATTGGATAAATGTGAAGTACTGTACCAATCATAGATGAGACTGAATTCTTGTAACATGTTGTAACAAAGAACACGAGATTAATCCGGAAAGAAAAAAGCAAGCCTAACCTAATCTCAAACACAAAGAAAAATATTTCTTCTTATCCTTCTTCTGTTATATTTCCAGCAGACGAAATGCTTAGAACAAGTTTGCGCAAGTCATAAAAGTTATATTCTGATTAAATCCTATCGGATCAGCATCCACATAAACCGTTAAGTTGGAATCTCAAAATGAAATGATTTCAGAAATAAAAATATTGAATAAATGATGTCTGTGTGAACGTAGCTACAGTAGTGACAAAATGCCCATAACAGATGAGTTCTAGTTTGTTGTCACTGAAGTCTTTATACAGACAGTTTATAAATAAAGCGGTCCTGAAATATCTGTACAAACACTCATCATTTCCTTTTGACTGGAAAATCCTAGAATACAAAAACAGGGAAGTAGCAGAACAGTAAAGAGGAGGCAGCTTATGACCAGAGGAGCTGAACATTAAATAGATTATAACACCAGCTAAAAGGAAGGTGTTACGGTGAGTGAGGCTTCGGGCTTTAAAGAGTCTCCTATCGAATGTTAGTGTCTTTTTATCGCTAGACATCCAGTCATCACCGCAACACTCAGATCCGTGTGGGACATTTAGTGCAACATGAGCACTTTTTAAATGGCTCTACCATTTTCTGTTTTATTTCTACACAAACACAAACACACACACAGCCTGTCACGGGTTAAAACCCCGAATGTATCCTCTCTTGCTGTTGCGTAACCCGTACTGGACGACCTCCAGACCCCCCAAAAGCAAAAACATCCTTAACTCTCATCCAAGTTCTGAGCAAATTACAACACATGCTATACATCTCATCCGTCTTTCTCTCTCTCTCTCTCACACACACGTGCAGTCTTTGCTGTTTTATGCACAAAATATGTCACATAATCAAACCCTCCCTATGACATACCGCATGTTCAAAACTAAACTCTATAGCCCCCTACATAGTAGACTTATTATTCTTTTATGTGGTAATACCTGCATCACTACACTGCTTTTAAAATCTATTTATTTAATTATCTTTTAATTTATACGTTTGAATTTTTACCTACGTTTGAATTCCATGATACCTGCAATATTAATTTACTATCATCTAATTCATACACACGTACATTCTTCCAGATGGATCTAAGGGACAGAACATTTAGTATTGCAGTAAATTTTATATTAGTTTCTGTGAGTCAGAGAGTTTTAGCAGCAATGATTTTAACTCTTCATCACTGACTTCATGATGTTTTATCATCACACCACAAGTCACAGTTCACACAGGACTGTAAGGTCGTAATATTATGACCACCTGCCTATTACTGAGTCAGTCTCCCCCACCCCCTTTTTTTTTTGCCACTAAAACAGTGATGCACTGCGTGTTCTGAAAACTTTCTATTGGAACCTATGGGAAATAACGTTATTAGAGGTACAATAGCTCTTATTTAAGATCAGACTGCACAGACAGCCTTCACTCCTCACATGCATCAATGAGCCTCAGCTGTCCATGACCCTGTTGCCGATTGACCGGTTTTAATACCTTGCACCACTTTTGGCCGGTTTTCACCACGGCAGATCAGGAACATCCCACAAGACCTGCAGTTTTGAAGTTGCTCTGACCTCTAGCGATCACAATTTGGCCCTCGTCAAAAACACTCAAATCCTTCGCCGTTTGCCCATTTTTTCTGCTTCCAACACATCAACTTCAGGGAAAAAGGTCCACATGCAGCCTAATGTATAACCCACCCACTTACAGCCACCATTGTAACAAGATAATGAAAATGCATCTGCTGTGAGAAGGGGCCAAACTGTGACGGCTAGATGACTGGGTCAGAGCAAATCCAAAACTGCAGCTCTTATAGGATGTTCCTGGTCTGCAGTGGTCAGGACATACCAAAAGTGATCCTAGGATGGAAAACCGGTGAACTGGCAACGGGGTCAAGGATGGACAAGGCTCATTGATGCACATGGGGAGCGAAGGCTGGCCCATGTTGTCCGTCCAATAGAAGCGCTACTGCAGATTAATGCTGGATACAATAGAAAGGTGTCATTACTGTTATTATGGTAGATGGTGGGACCTACTCAATAACAGGCATGTGGTCATAATGTTATGGCTGATCAGTGTAGCTCTATAGCCACCTACTGTATGAAAGTATAGTGAATATTTTTATTAATGTATTCAAAAGTAAAACTTTGGTCTATTTGGCTATTATTTTATCCTAGAAGTATTTGCTGCATTTTTTTTTTTGGCTTATGTGAATGCCATGATTCACCAAAACACCCACAGAAATGGGTGACCTTGGTCAGCATGCTCACATCACACAAAAATGTGTGGAGAAAAAGGGGGGAAAAAACAATAAAGGAAAAATGACCGGTGTGTGTGTGTGTGTTCATTATCGACAGTTGTAGTGTTTACTGTCTTTGCCCTCCCCCCCTCTCCTTCCCCACCTACAGCTGAGCTCAAATGGTACGACCCCCCCCCCCCTCCTCCTCCCCCTCTTAGCGACCACCTGAAACTACACAAAAACAACAGACGCACGAGATCTGGGGTAAAAACTTCTGCCCCACCGGTGCGCTACACAGCTACATATTTGGGATGCGAGAGACTCAGAGAGAGAGAGAGAGAGAGAGAGAGAGCAGCCCATGTAAGGAGGTATTCAGCAGGTCTCTGGCTCGGGTGTGAAACCCAGCAATACACACAGTCGGAACCACCGACACCCGTCCAAACACAGGAGGAGGAGGGGAAGGGGGGAGGGGGAGCCCTGCGCGTCTGGATCCTCTCCGAGAAAGTTCCAGAAACACTCATGAAGAGAGAAAGAAGCCTGAGCGCGGTGTTACCTTTCTGAGCGCGTGAGCCCCTGACCGACAGCAGGAGCACGACGGCGCTGAGGGCGAAGCTCGCGGCTCCTCCGGCGCCCCCCCTCCCCAGCATTAACGGCGCCTCCATCCCGGATCACGCTGCGCGCGCATAATGGCCTTCACGCGCCGCGGCTCATGTCCCAAAGTCAGCCGAAGCGCGCGCGCGGTGCTGGTGCTTGCTGCTGCTGCTCCGCTCTGTCCTATGTGGACTCGCGCAAGCGGCTCTCGCTCGCCTCTTCAGGTCGCACGCACGCACTCATACACACACAAACACATATACACACACACGCTCATCCCCCTGATCTGATCCACTCTGCCACTTCCTCCGCTTCCGCTCCTCCTGACCTGGCGCGCGCCACAGCGACCACTAGCGGCGGGAACCGGCACGCCGTCTGTACGTCCTGACAGACTACGTGGCCAAAAGTACACTGCTAGAGTAGTATATGGACCAAAAGTATTTGGTCAAACCTGCAATGACTCAGTCACTCACTCATCGTCCATACAGCTTTATCCTGTACACGGTGTCCAGTTCCCTGGAGGTGGGGTACATCCTGGATGGGGTGCTGATCCATCGCATGGCACACACACTACGGGCAACTTAGGAACACCAATTAGCCTAACCTGCATGTCTTTGGACTGTTCCCAAAGGAAACCCACCAAGCACAGGGAGAACATTCAAACTCTACACACACAGACCTGAGGCAGGAATCAAACCCCAAATCCTGGAGGTGCAAGGCAATAGTGCTAACCACTAAGCTGCTGTGCCTCCACCTTGTATCCAAATACATATACTTGAATATTTTTGCAGTTATAACAGTTTCCACTCTTCTTGGAAGGCTCTCCATAACATTTTGTAGTGTTTCTGGGAGAATTCATTCTGTAGAGCATTTATGAGGTCAGCATTTTATGTTGGACGAGAAGGCCTGGCTTCAAGATCTACTGTATTGGTATGCTGAAGTGTTAAGATTGCCCTTGGCTGAGGATAAGGGGTCTGATTGAAACACCTGAATTTAATAATTATAAGGTTCGGCTAAATATTTTTGTCCATATAGTGTATCTACCTAACTGACCATCACATGCATTCCAGGACATAACCTACACATGTAAGTCTTTATACATAGAATGTCCTTGTATGTTAAAGCCTTACAATTTCATTTCACTGAAGCTAAACATGGTCCACCATGTCAATGCTCTCTGCATAGATCAGGGACCAAAAAGAAATGGTATGCCAAGGTTGGCAACAAAGAACTGTAGTTACCTGAACAGAACCCTGACCTAACCTGACTCCACTGAAAATGGGATGAGCTGCAAAAAAAACAAACAAACAAACAAACAGAAACAGCCGACTGATGGACAAAAAGACAGACTGTCACTTAGACATTTTTCCTATCAAACTCTTTAGGTGTTTTCCTAAAAAAATTATAATAAATAGGCGACACAGTGGATTAATGGTCAGCACTATAGCATTCCACCTACTGGGTTCGATTCCTGCCTTGGGTTCTGTGCATGGAGTTTCCATGTTCTCCCTCCGGTTTCCTGTGGGTGCTATGGTTTCCTCCCACAGTCCAAAGACATGTAGATTAGGCTAATTGGCATACAAAGTTCAGTTTGGCAGCAACAATTTCATCCTTCACAGCTGAATCTTTCTTGATCATAAATGTGAAAAGTGGCTTTTTTTTTTGTTCCTTCTTTCTTTCTTTCTTTCTTTCTTTCTTTCTTTCCTTCTTTCTTTTTAAAGTTTTCTTTAGTGTTTTTTTAGTTGAAGTGATGTGCTGTTCAGCCCTTATTCTTCAATCATTGCTAGACATATATAAATGTGTGTCTCCCACGGTTGCCTTAAGTCAGTCAATATCTTTTTTCTAATTTTAGCCATTAGTCGTTAATAAGCACATTAAAATTTGCACTTCTTTATGTCAGGCCTACTCCCACCTTCCTTCCTTTCTCTTCCTCAGACTCACCCCCATTTTAACTTTTTTTTGTATAGTTAAATAAGCACATGTGTATTGTTAAAGTTGATGTTGCTGGCAACTATCTAAAGTGATTAATGAATAAATGCAACACAAATCTCAAAAAAGTGCAAAACTCTCAAATCTAGTGGAAAGCCTTCCCAGAAGAATGGAGGTTATTACAACATCAAAAGGAGACGAAGATCTGGAAAGTGGTGTTCAACAGGCACATATGGATGTGAGAATTAGCTTGTTCCCATACTTTTGTCCACCTAGTCTATGTAATGTGATCTTTGCATTAACCTTTACATTCTTACATGAACAACAAACAGAAAAGACAACAAACTTATTAAAAATGTATCCATTTATTTTTTCAGACAGATTTCCATGGATGGGCACATAAATGTGTTTTACACACAGCTACAAAATGTGTTGAGCTGCATTGCTGTACTCGCTTCCTTGTCAGAAAACTTTGACATATCTCAAAGAGTTGGTGTTAGTTAGAGAAATTGTTTTAAAATTGTCAGAAAACACTGTCTTTAAACAAAGAATATACTGCAGATACAAACAGTCATTTAACGTAATGTCAGAAGAAATATTGATTTTCCATCTGATTTACAATGGAAATATACACTTAGTGTCCACATCGTCATGAACTAAAAGGCTGCTTCCCAGAGAGAAGCTCTAGAACCAAAATAGTCGCGTTCAATAACTAGACGGGGTTAATTTCCTCAACAGCAGCAACAACAAACATGCTGTTGACACTATGTTAAATTTATATTGCTTAAAAACAAAGGTAACAGTAACAACATTGTAATAAAGAAGAAAAGTGAGTATAGTACAGTGGTAGACATAAGTGAAATTTAATGTTTTAATGACATCTTTATAATAAGATAAGAAGAATAATTTGTTATTTGTAATGCAATTTCTCTATGACAATTAATATTTAGTATAAGGTCCTCTATTCTTTAAAACCTGCTGGATCCGGCTGAGCATAGAGTCAAAAAGACATCTGCAGTACTCTGGTGTCAATTTATTAATCCATGCCTCCTTGACTGCTTCCGGAATATCATGTACAGAAATTAGCCACAGAAGTTAAGGAAATTAATCTCATCTTGTTACTAAATGTGTCTGTATTTTCATTACAGAGCGTGGGGGAAAGGACAACCATCATTACTGCCTTTGAATGAAAGAGCGCAACGGCTTTGCTTGGAAGATAACGATTATGTTGAGGGATCTGTGGCAAGGGGCATTTTAATGTACTGTATAAGTTTTTTTCCCCAGCCAGCAATATAGCCAGTTAGTTAGAAGTTCTGCGTTCTGATGGACAAGTAGTTCTGCAAGGTAGACTGCACAGGGAGCAAGGAGAAGGGAGCATACGTTAATGTTCAGCAGTGATCGGCAATCCATTGCTCTTCCCAGATATGAAGACCTGAATTCTTTCTTTTCGAATTTTGTTGACCTGAATTGAAATACCTGAATTTCGGCAGCATGAATTTGTGAGGTTGAAAAATAACGAGGATCCATGATATTTTTGACCAGCTATTTAGTTAGGTTCTTTTGAAATACACAGCCACAATAAATTGCAGTGCTGAAAAGTATAAGCATTATAAATGCTGTAGGGACTTTTTTCCCCCATTCAGATCGCAAAATGTAATGCAAAAAAAGTCAAATTAATTTATTCAGACAAGTTTTTAATCAACTCATGTACAGTAATTCAACATGCTACTTTGCTTTGAGGAATTTATGGCACGCACTGTTATATTTCCATATTAATTACTGTTGAACTTGAATATGATTGCTTCATTCAGAGCACAGGCACAAGATCCATGGTAAAGGGGAGTACACACTTATGAACAATGTTATCATGAGTTTTTTCCTTTCTCTTTTCTTTCACAAGATTTTTTATTTGTTTTTTTTTTTCACTTACAATGTACTGTATATCTATATTACAATTAAAGTGGAAAAAGATCTAATGATTTACCTTCCTTTTTTAGATCACAAAACCTGCTTTTTAACATGGGTGTGCAGACCTTCTATATCAGCTGTACAGGACAGGTAGGTAGGTAGATCTGTAAGCAGAGAGAAAGACAGCTAGATAGATGGATGACATAGACAGGTATGTACTGTGGTAATTGAACCATTTGTTTGACTTTTTCATTTAATTCCTAATAGTATGTATTTGGAACCTAAACAAAACCATATTTAAAGTGTTGAGTGTCTTTACCCAACAAAGAGCACTCCAATAGCAAGTGTAATAGCATATAATAGTCCAAGAGGTCACCAAGGAACCCTGGATAACTTTGAAGCAAAGTGTACCCTGCCTTGTGCCCTGGGATAGGCTCAAGCCCCATCAATAAAGCACTGAAAAATAATGGTGTGCATGGCAGGGTTGCAAAGAAGAAAGTCACTGGTTTCCAAAAAGAACATTGCTGACCATTTACAGTTTGTTAAAGATCAAAGGTGCAGGACTGACCAGAAATGTTAATTGCAGATGTTGTGACCCTTTGCATCGAATCAGGTTTTACCACTATTTTTTAAAGCAAAAGTTTGTACTTTGTACTGTCCTTTCTTATTTGGAGGGGGGAAAAAAGACTCTAATCAGGGTACAGCACACACTTTATTTTGACTAATTGACTTTGACCTGTTAATATCTACCTAGATTAAATTTCAAAAGCTTTCTCTCCCTGCCTTCATAATACGCTGTTAAATCTAGAAAACTAGTAGTCGATTTTTTTCATGGATAATCTAATGTTAGCTTGCAGCAGCGGTATCTTTCGTTGAGTATGTTTTTTTTTTTAATTAATCAATCATTACCAGGTTTAAATCTTGTGCCTTGCCTGATAGTTAGCTAAGTAACTGGTATCTCGCGAGCAGTGAGGCGGTACTACACCACAACACCCCACAACACAACATAACACAACACAACACAACAACAGCAACGCAGGCTGCAGCTACAGTAGTAACCACTTGAAGCTGTTTCCATTAGCGAGCTAGCTTGTTCAGCAAAGCTTTTCAGCTGAATGCTCTTATATAGTGAAACTGTAAACATTCAATATTAACACTAGGACCTGGGTATATAATGTCTATATTGACCAGTTTTGTATGAAGCTGATGATTCAAAAACAGTTGGCAGGTGTAATTGAGTTCTACTTTAGCCAACTGACATTAACATTTCTAGCATTTTAGCTTCCACAGGCTGTGATCTTACTGTAACAATCAACCAACCCAGTGGCTCAGTATATCTGTTACACATCAAACACATGAAACACTGATTAATATTCATCAAACAGAGAGAGACTAATATCTTGGATATTTGATAAAAAAATTATTTGGATTTTTTTTAATTTTTTGTATTTTTGTTCTCATGTACTTATGTAGATTTGAAGGCAGGTACTTCTGTGCTTTTACTCAATTGAAAATGTAAATGGAGGACTTTTACTAGAGTTATATTTTACCTCAGGTATCTCTACTCTTTGTGCGTGTGCGTGTGTGTGTACTTCATTCACCACTGATATAGAGAAAGAGAGAGAGAGAGAGAGAGAGAGAGATGAATCAGTGGAAGGGTCAGTACTAAGAGCCAGAACATGAGACACTCTCACTCACTCATTCTCGATACCACTTATCCTGGACCTGGAGCTTATTCCAGGGGACTCGAGGTTACACCCTGTACTGGGTGCCTATTCATCACAGGGCATAGGAGTACACACACTCACTCACTCACACACTATGGTGAATTTCGGAAATGCCAGTTAGCCTACTCTGCATGTCTTTGGACAACAGGAGGAAACCAGAGTGTATGAAGGAAACCCAACAAGCACAGGGAGAACATGTAAACAGATAAAAGGTGGGATTCGAACCCTCAACCCTGGAGGCGTGATTTCACAGTAGACAGTGATTGACGAGACAGTGATTGTTTCCTTAAATCACCCGAATCTAAACTCCAAAAATTGTCCAAATGGGAATTAGTTTATGAGAGGAAATCCCAACAGTGAGATGAACAATGAGTCATTTCCTGCTCAATTGAGCTCCGTGCTTGTTTACATTTAGATGATATTGTCCGTAGAAAACAGGCTGCATTTCTTCAGCATCCTGTTGTTATAAAATTGAGCTTTAACATAACCTTAGTCTCATAAGTCAGACATACAGCACTGCAGTCTGTAAGAGAGGCATCATCTGGACAAATCAGTCGTCTTACTTCTTGGCAAGCATATATTTTAAGAGAGTTCACTGGTGGAACATCGTCCTGAGTGTGCAGGCCTGGAGGACAAAATGTCAACCTGATATTTACGGGGGGGAAGAGAAAAAAAAAATGCTGCGCAGGCTTAGTGGACTATTCTTTATCAAACGCCCTGCCGCAGCCAATTACTGTCTCATCCCCTGAAAAACAAGCTCGCTCGTTCTCTGTCCTTGGCATGCTTCTGTAGTGAATCAGAGTCCTTCAGCCACAAGTGCTATCTTATCAGTTCTGCTGAAGTGTCCACACAAACGCAATGTGTGTGTGTAGGAGAGAGAGAGAGAGAGAGAGAGAGAGTGTATACACTAACCCTTGTACATAATGACACTGCAGTCTCTGACCCCCTCTTGTGGTTCGCTGACTTAATGCATTCATCCTCACTAGTGCACCACAGGGTGGAAAAAAACTGGAAGTACAATCAGAAAACTTTGAGCATAGCTTCCCGACTAAGTACCACAATAGTGCTTATAGTGGCTGTCTAATAAAATAAGCTTTTGGATAGATTTCAATTGTGTTATCCTGCTAGAGGCCACTGAATCAGGCAATACTTGGTCTTCAACAATTTCTGGTAGGTGTTACATGTCAAATTGAAATCTTCATGAATGCCAGGAACAAAATTTTTCAGCAGAACATTGCCCAGAGCATCACACTGTGTTTGCCAGCAGTATAGTATACACTATGCCTTCTTCCCATAGTGTATCCTAGGGGCCATCAGTTGCTCAGGGTATGATGCACACACACACACACACACACACACACACACACACACACACACACACACACACACACACACACACACACACACACCAATGGGAGAGGAAGCTGAGTCAGGACAGGCTGTTGTAAAGCCAACATATTCTACATGTACTATAATTCTACTGGTCTTTATTCAACATTTTCAAGAAATAACAAATAGGAAATGCTATTGAAGTTGAAATGCTCCAGACAGGACTGTTCCTCCTTAAACAGCTGATCAAAATCAGGAGCAGGTGATTAAGACTCAGCAGAAAAGCAGAAATCTTGGTAACTCCCTACCACGCCCAAAACCCCTCTCAGTTCATGTCTGGGTTCAGGACAGCTGACATTATCAGAGACTTCAACCCTACAGGGTGCACCAGTACAGCTCCATCACACTTGGCTCGGGTTAAGCAGAGAGGAAATGGGCCTTGAGTTCCTGAGCATGATGGTCTGAGGAACATCTCTGTAGGACAGGAAGTCAGGTGTTGAAGGATCAGAATAAGGTTTATTACCAAGCAGGATAAACCAAAGCCTTGTGGTCTGTGTTGTAAAATGTTAAAGTCTCCATAATGGTTAGTAATAATGAGAACAGAGTGTTTAACACACCGAGGCGTATTCATCTATAAAACCCTGGAGAGCCTTTGGTCTGTTCTTTACCTCAGACTGTGGAGGAACTCACTAGATCTGTTAAAGAGACACAGAGTGAGACACTACTGGGGTCATAATTATGGTACATCAGCATTCTGTAAAGTGTCAGTGTGTGTGTGTGTGTGTGTGTGTGTGTGTGTGTGTGCGTGTGTGTGTGCGTGTGTGTGTGCGTGTGTGTGTGCGTG
>JAQMYI010000013.1:20024241-20039228 GCA_030014275.1 Clariallabes melas | reverse complement strand
AAGACCTGCAGTAACCCCACACACACACACACACACACACACACACACACGCACACACGCACGGTATCGCTTACACAGCGGAGGAGACGTGTTGATTAAGCATGAGCTTCATTAACGTCTTTGTTGATCGAGAGTAACCCTGCTGTATTTCTCCTGCACTCAGTGGCTCCCCCTACAGGCTGACGCTGGCTTTGTGTTTTTGTCTCAGCTTTAATCCATTTTAAGACTATTTCTAAATAGTTTTCAAATAACATTTTAATAAAATTTTATCTTTGTCGCAATAAAAATTGTAAGAGTTTATAACTGTTTATCTCAGAAAATGTCTATCTGTGAAAAAACAGAGACAAGAACAGTCACAACTGTAAATAAACAAATAAAGGAAAAAAAGAATTTTAAATTGTTTCCTATGTTTTTGCATTTTAATTCAGTAAACATGTTTGTTGTTTATTAATCTACAATGTGAGATGTTCCGGTGTTCCTCATCCACCAGTTCTAAACACTCCAGCTGTTCCTCCTGATGTTATGTGTGTCCCCCTGCTGTCCGTGTCTCAGTATTGCGTAACCCTTCCTGATTCTCTCTCTCAGCTGGTGAGCATGAAGAGCTGGCGTGACATGCGGAACGAGATCCTGTTTCTGACCGGCAACGCCACACGCACGCCCAACCACGTCTACCAAGCAGTGTCGCGCATAGTGTGTGGACACCCAGAGGGCGGCGGCCTGAAGATCAAATCCCTCAACTGGTATGAGGATAACAACTACAAGGCCCTGTTCGGTAACCATAACGACAACGAGAGCGAGCCCGTCTCCGCCTACGACAACACGTCCAGTAAGTGTGTGATGTAACATCGTCCAGAATATCAGTCGCTCGAACATCAGGAGCACATCTGCTTGGCTTTCAAATAACTACTTGTGTGTCCTAGAACTAAGTACATATAAACCTGTAACTACCCAATGTTGTTAGTTTAAGTGTGCAGCTCGGTTTGATTTGCTCTTCCGCTGCTCCTTCAGCTCCATACTGTAACAACATGATGAAGAATCTGGAGTCGAGTCCGATCTCGCGGATGATCTGGAGAGCGCTGAAGCCCCTGCTCATGGGGAAGATCTTATACACACCCGATACCCCGGCGACACGCAGGATCATACACGAGGTCCGTCTCTGCCTGAACGATGAGGAATGAATATCAGTTTACTGCACGTGAAGAGTCTCTCTAACTCTCTCTCTAACTCTCTCTCTCTGTCTCTCTCTCTCTCAGGTGAATAAGACGTTCCAGGAGTTCGGAGTTCTCCGGGATTTAGGAGGAATGTGGGATGAGATGAGGGTGAAGATCTGGGACTTCATGGAGAGCAGTGAGGAACTGGATCTAGTCAGAGTGAGTTAACTGTGATGAAGCACTTAAAATAAATGCCACAGCACCACATAGTGGCCAGTAATATTACTGCAGGTTATTTTCTGTTGTATGTGATGCTGGATTGCTGGCTGGTGACGGAGATGAGGAGGAGTGATGAGATGAGTGATGTTTGAGTGTCTGATGTGTGATGTCGTCCCTCTGTAGACACTGCTCCAGAATAATGCCAGTGCTCAGTTCTTCAACGACAGGCTGAAAGGGACGGACTGGAGAGTCGAGGACATTTCACAGTTCTTATCTAAAGCCTCTGAAGACACGCGTCCCCCGGGGACAGGGTACACCTGGAGAGACGTGTTTAACGAGACGGACCAGGCCATTCTGACCATCTCACGGTTCATGGAGGTAAAAACACACACACACACGTTTGCATCCTTGCTGAATAAACTGCTTTTACAGTGTGTGAGATGTGTTTAATATCAGCTGTGCTGTGTGTCCTGCTCGTGATGTAATTCTTAATCCTTGTAAGTTTAAATTTAACGCTTAATAAAATAATCTAATGTTATTTCCATCCTTCTGTTTGATATGAAGTGTGTGAACTTGGACAAGTTGGAGCCGGTGTCGACTGAGGAGCGCCTGGTGAATAAATCCATGCGGCTCCTGGACAATCGCAAGTTCTGGGCCGGGATCGTGTTTCCGGACATGCAGGCCGACTCCTCCGAGCTTCCTCCCGACGTCAGCTACAAGATTCGCATGGACATCGACAACGTGGAGCGAACCAACAAGATCAAAGACGGGTAAAGGACTGTTTTGTTTCTTAAATGATCAGCTGTTTATATTTAAGGTGTTTCAGCTTACAGATGTTTATCTTCAGTGGAATCTTGTGCTTTGTCCTGCCAGGTACTGGGACCCCGGTCCTCGTGCCGACCCGTTTGAGGATCTGCGCTACATCTGGGGAGGATTTACATACCTCCAGGACGTTATTGAGCACGGGATCATCCGGGCTCTGACGGGCAGTAAAGAGAAAACTGGAGTCTACATCCAGCAGATGCCGTACCCGTGTTACGTGGACGATATGTATGTTCTTACCTTTAACTTTATTTTTACTGTTTGCTGACTTTTTAATGGTGGTTTATTTGAACCCTATCTATTGCTTCGTTCTCATTATTTGTGTGTTGTATTGTGTAGTTTCCTGAGTGTGATGAGCCGCTCGATGCCGCTCTTCATGACCCTGGCCTGGATGTATTCGGTGGCCATCATCATCAAAGGCATAGTGTATGAGAAAGAGGCGCGTCTGAAGGAGACCATGAGGATTATGGGATTGGATAACGGGATCCTGTGGCTAAGCTGGTTCATTAGCAGCCTGATCCCACTGCTCATCAGCGCCGCCCTGCTGGTCCTCATCCTGAAGGTGCGATACTCATCCACATATACAGTATATGATCGATTTTCATAGCGTCATACTAGACATCAGAACGCTTCTTATACCATTAAAATAAATAAATAGCGTTTTGCTCCAAAGATCTTCTCAATTTCTTTCTACGTTTCAGATGGGGAACCTTCTGCCCTACAGTGACCCGGGTGTGGTGTATTTCTTCCTGGTGTCCTTCGCCATTGTCACCATCATGCAGTGCTTCCTGATCAGCACGCTGTTCTCTCGGGCCAACCTGGCAGCCGCCTGTGGAGGAATCATCTATTTCATCTTATACCTGCCCTACGTCCTGTGTGTGGCCTGGCAGGACTATGTGGGCTTTGGCACTAAAGTGGTCGTGGTGAGTGGTGTGTTAATCAGAGGGAAGGTTCTCATCATGATATTACCAGGGCTTCAGAAGATAACTTGTGCTAATCAATGTCTCTGTCCCCCAGAGCCTGCTGTCTCCTGTGGCTTTCGGTTTCGGCTGTGAGTACTTTGCGCTGTTTGAGGAGCAGGGAGTGGGCATTCAGTGGGATAACCTTCTGTCCAGCCCCATGCAGGAGGACAACTACAGCCTCACCACCTCCATCTCACTCATGCTAATAGATTCTGTGCTGTACGGCATCATGACGTGGTACATTGAGGCTGTCTTCCCAGGTAATCCCTCAATTCTCTTAGTTCACTTAACATTTATACGTTTTGATGATTCACAAGTCATTTATTTATTTATTTATGTATTTATGTGCTTCTGGTATCTTTTAAACTCACAGGTCAGTATGGCATTCCCCGGCCATGGTATTTCCCCCTCACCAAATCCTACTGGTGTGGAGAGAAATGTGGATGGACGACAGCTTCCTCCACAAACAAGAAAGAAAATGCGGAAGGTATGTGTACAGTACATGTATATATATTTACTTTTAGTTCATCGCTCAAATAAATAACTCTTAAGGATCTAATTAATCTGGTTTTTCCAAAGCGGTCTGCATTGAGGAAGTACCAGCTGATCTGGAGCCTGGTGTCTACATTGAGAACTTGGTGAAGGTGTACAGACATGGCAACAAGCTGGCAGTGGACGACCTCACTCTGGGCTTCTATGAGGGTCAGATCACCTCCTTTTTGGGCCACAACGGAGCAGGAAAGACCACCACCATGTAAGATTACCAGCCTCTTCTACACCAGATGTAGATTGTCAAATGCCAGGTGTTTGACTGATGATTTTCCCCCATCAGGTCCATTCTGACTGGCCTGTTTCCTCCCACATCTGGCACTGCTTACATCATGGGCAAAGACATCCGGTCAGATCTAAGCACCATCCGTCAGAACCTGGGAGTGTGTCCTCAGCACAACGTCCTCTTCAGCATGTATGTTTTTCTACAGCATGCACCAAACACCCCATTGGATTTTTGTCTCCAGACTCAATGAAGTACTTGGTCATGTTTGTTCTAAAGCTTGTTGTTCTTTCTTGGACCACAGGCTGACGGTAGAAGAGCACATCTGGTTCTACGCCCGCCTGAAGGGCCTATCAGAGGAGAAGGTGAAGTCTGAGATGGATCAGATCGTTACAGATTTAGGCCTTCCTCACAAACGCAAATCTCGTACTAGTCAGCTTTCAGGTGAGCAGATATAAAAGATCTAGAAGGTCCAGGAAACTGTTCAGACCTCATTTACATTCATTGGTGTTGATTCTACTACAGGAGGAATGCAAAGGAAGCTCTCTGTTGCTTTGGCATTTGTCGGCGGTTCAAAGGTGGTGATCCTGGATGAACCTACAGCTGGGGTCGATCCATACGCTCGCAGGGGTATCTGGGACCTGCTGCTCAAGTATCGTCAAGGTGTGGAAAATGAATGTTTTAACTCTTTAAACATGCACAGTTATGGTAAGATATTTTAGTTAGTGACTATTAGTAAGTGTAAATGTCATTCTGGACATCTGCCTTTTTCAACAGTTCTTTTTCGGTTCTTCATTCATTTCACATTGTTGATGCACATACTTCATGTTTCCTCTTTGCACACTTGCATGGGGATAAGTACATGCTTCCATGTTAAAGACCTGAACCGATCAGAAGGTTTACAATGGTTTTTATCTTCCTCAGGTCGAACCATCATCCTCTCCACCCACCACATGGACGAGGCTGACATTTTGGGTGACCGCATAGCCATCATCTCCCATGGGAAGCTGTGTTGTGTGGGCTCCTCATTGTTCCTGAAGACTCAGCTGGGCACTGGATACTACCTTACGCTGGTCAAGAGGGACTTTGACTTGTCTCTGAGCTCATGTCGCAACTCCAGCAGCACAGTGTCCTATTCCAAGAACAGTCTCAAGAAGGTTTGTGGTCAGAAACTCGTAGCAGTGTGAGAGCAGCCTGATTTCAAATGTTTAAAAGTCACTGAGTTTAAATGGATGAATCTGTCCATGCAGGATGACAGCGTTTCTGAAAGCAGCTCTGATGCCGGCCTTGGAAGTGACCATGAAAGTGAAACGACCACCATCGGTAAGATTTTAACATAAACTTTTGAGGTATAAATGGTTGTGGAATAAATTCACTGGGAAATGAAATGCGTTAATATCTACTTGTTTAACATTTTACATTCCAGACATCTCTCTGATCTCCAACGTCATCTTCAAGCACGTTCCCTCAGCCAGACTGGTGGAGGATCTGGGCCATGAGATCACCTACGTACTGCCTTATGAAGCAGCGAAGGACGGTGCCTTTGTGGAACTCTTCCATGAGATTGACGATCGTCTCATCGACCTCGGCATCTCCAGCTATGGAATCTCAGACACCACGCTCGAGGAGGTTCGTCAGTGTTCATAGGGAGATGATATACGATATCTGTGTGATGCTGAATGTGACAGAGTATTGACCAGGTTCTTCTCTATGGTGCAGATATTCCTGAAAGTTGCAAATGATAACGGAGTTGATGCTGTTACCTCGGGTAAGATAAAAAAGAATGTATTCATAGTCAGAATATCATCTATCTAAATTATATATATATATATATATATATATAAATTCCTCTAATAATGTTTTGTTCCAGATGGCACTGTGCTTCCAAGGAGGCATCGCCGGCACGCGTTTGGTGACCATCAGAGCTGCCTGAAACCCTTAACTGAGGATGACAACTTTGATTTAAATGATTCAGAAGGTGATCCAGGTACTTCTATCTCTCGTTGTTCTTTACCCAGAACACCATCTTCTCATTAGCGACATTGTGTAACAGATTAATTCCCTGTACAGAATCCCGTGAGACAGATTGGTTAGGAGTCTCTGACGGAAAAGGTTCATACCAGGTCAAAGGATGGAGACTGAAGCGGCAGCAGTTTGTGGCATTACTCTGGAAACGGTTCCTGTATGCACGTCGCTCTCGGAAAGGATTCTTTGCTCAGGTGAGTAGATCATCTCAAACTAAAATTTTTTAAATATTTCTCAACCTTTCTCTAAACCACATCTGCTGCTTCCAGATTGTTCTTCCAGCTGTGTTCGTGTGCATTGCCCTGGTCTTCAGTTTAATCGTGCCACCTTTTGGAAAGTACCCGAGCCTGGAGATGGAGCCTAGCATGTATGAGGAGCAGTTCACCTTCGTCAGGTAAACACCAACACCACGTCTACAGTTAGAGATTAAAGTACAAACTATGAACCCAAAGTCTTACTGACTGCTTATGTTTCACTTCAGTAACGATGCACCGGAGGATGTGCACATTAACAAGCTACTCGGAGTATTGACAGACAGTCCAGCCTACAGAGGGCGCTGTTCAGAGGATGGCACGCTTGGGTGAGTAAATGCTGATAATGAATTTCTGGCACAATTATTTGAGACTGAAAATGGAAAAAAAGACAAATCAGTGAAAGAGCGCCCTCTAACTGTGATGTGTGTTAAGTCTTGTAGAACTGCAGCTTAGACAGTTTAAACGTATGTAATCATGTTATAAAATCACAGTTATTCAGTTATATAAATCACATAAATCTACACAAATTCAGGTATATTTTTAGTTATTTAACAAATGAAAATAATTAAAGCGAACAATTTGTTTTTGTATAAAACAGAGATGGGTCGTGCCCGATTCGAGAAAGCGAGTGGACCGTTCCTGAGATTTCCAAGACCGTATCAGACATGTTTCAGACCGGAAACTGGAGTATGGAAAACCCGTCTCCGCTCTGCGAGTGCAGCTGTGATAAGAAGAAGAAGATGCTGCCGGAGTGTCCCCCAGGAGCGGGAGGCCTCCCACCACCACAGGTACAAAACACGAAGGTGCTCTAAGGTGCTTCGTATGTGCTTGTAATAATGAAAGCTTGCAGGCTTTTAAATCCACATTTCTGTTCTACTGATGTAGATCAAAGTCAGCAGTACAGACACCCTGCAGAATCTGACCGGGAGGAATATTTCCGACTACCTGGTGAAGACCTACGCACAGATTATTGGAAAGAGGTGAGGAGAAAGATTACGAGGAGACGTGGAGCGATGCTGGGGGGTGTTGGGTCTGTAAATCTCTAACAACAGCTTGTTTTCTGTTCTTTTGCAGCTTGAAGAACAAACTCTGGGTGAACGAGTTCAGGTACTTAAAATCTAATAGTGAATTTATTTAAAGTATTTATGATAAGTGCAAACCTTTTGTGCATAGTAGTGAAATCTCATCAAAGTTAAAACACCCATGCATGAGGTTCTGTATAGACAGCGTACACTAGTCTCCATGGTGTCAGTGTGTCTAATCTGTTTTCTCATTGGTTGATTGTAGGTATGGTGGATTCTCACTGGGTGCCAGAAGTTCCCTTGGTCTGCCCCCGTCTGATGAGATCTCCGAGGCCATCGCTTACATGCGCGCTCGCTTCAACTTGGAAAGAGTGAGTGTTTAGAAAATGGGTCGATTTTTACGAGTAATTAATCAGTACAGTGTTCTTCTCAAAACTGTTCAGTATATTTGTTCCTTTTTGTTTTGTATTGTTAGTTGGATTTCTTTTAAACAAATCCTGATGAGTATTGTTGTTGGAACAGGGTACAGCAGCAGACAGGTTTTTTAGGAGTTTATCAGGCTTCGTCAGTAACCTGGACACCAAGGACAACGTGAAGGTGTGTGTTTTTATGTGCTTCAATGTGAATCTAGTGCATCATGTAACCTGAAGCTGTTCTGATGTTAAAGGAATCTGTCATGGTTATGAACTTAACACAATCTTCTCCTCTCCATGTGCAGATCTGGTTCAATAACAAAGGCTGGCACAGCATCACCGCTTTCCTCAACGTGATGAACAACGGGATCCTGCGCGCCAGCCTGCCTACCGGTCTAAACCCCGCCAAGTTCGCCATCAGAGCCTTTAACCACCCGCTGAACCTCACTAAGGAGCAGCTGTCTCAGGTGGCCCTGTGAGTAAACCTTACACAAACCTTTCACATAAACACAGCACTCGCGTCTCTCTGACCTCCATCTGACGTGTTGATGGTTTCTCAGGATGACCACCTCGGTTGATGTTCTGGTCTCCATCTGCGTCATCTTCGCCATGTCCTTCGTCCCGGCCAGTTTTGTGGTCTTCCTCATTCAGGAGAGAGTGAATAAAGCCAAGCACATGCAGTTCATCAGCGGCGTTCAGCCTTTCCTCTACTGGCTCGCCAACTTCTTGTGGGATATGGTGAGAGATTACATCATTTACAATTCTGTGTGCTGATTGGCCAGAAGGTGTTGATTCGTTCTCTATAACAGCAGCACCGATTTATATTAATGCAATAAATTGTATGTATAATTATCAATCTTGTTTTATTTATTTATATTTATTTCAATTCTCACCTTCTTAGTGGAGAGCTTTAAGCATTCTATTGTATTTTTGTATTTTCTTACTTTAGAATAAAACCTATTTGAGGTTCACTAACTCAACCTGTCTTGTATTTTTCCTACAGTGTAACTACATCGTCCCTGCAACCCTGGTCATCATCATCTTCGTCTGCTTCCAGCAGGAGGCCTACGTCTCCTCCACCAACCTGCCTGTCCTCGCTCTGCTTTTACTCCTCTATGGGTAAATTCTCATTCCAGCTAAATATCCTCCTGCTGCTTGCTGTTGAAACCTGCACTTCCTCTGTGAGACTTGAGTAACTCAGTGTTGTTGTGTTGGTCTCTGTACAGCTGGTCCATAACTCCTCTGATGTACCCAGCGTCGTTCTTCTTTAAGATCCCCAGCACGGCGTACGTGGTCCTCACCAGCGTCAACATCCTCATTGGGATCAACGGCAGCGTGTCTACCTTCGTCTTGGAGCTGTTTGGTAGCAATGTGAGTTCTGACTCATGAACATTAGCAAGGGGAACAAGGGGAACAATTAAAGAAGTCGACAAATGGATTATGAAATTTTTATCAAAATCCAGGGTTCAATAAATAATTTTAATGATGAACAACTCTCCCACTTCGTCTGTTAACGGTTAGCTTTGTTGGAGAAGCAACATTACAGAGAAAGGATAGAGTATTGTTCAGACAGAGCCTGGCTTATTCAAGTTTAAATTCTAATTTACTGTTAGGTTACTGTAATCCATAGGGGGGTGTGTATATTTTTGCAAAAGCTTTAAAACAGATTTAAGAGCCCACACTCTCTCCTCTATACTAAACCGACTGTAACACATTCTGATTTGATGTCAAGGCTTTGGATTAAAATCTGAATGCTCTGTCCCGATGCAGGAGATCGGTGGCATTAATGACATTTTGAAGAACGTCTTCCTGATCTTCCCTCACTTCTGCCTGGGACGTGGGCTGATCGATATGGTGAAGAACCAGGCCATGGCTGATGCTCTGGAGAGATTAGGTACGATCTGATCTACTCCTTTAGTTTTACACACGTTCTACGTAAGGACCATAAGCTGTGTTTTCAGCACGTTGATTTGTAGTGCTGGAAGTCTATAAATGATGTGTTGGTTCCTCAGGTGAGAACCGGTTCCGTTCTCCTCTGGAATGGGACATGGTGGGGAAGAACCTCTTTGCCATGGCGGTAGAAGGTGTTGTCTTCTTCTGCATTACTGTGCTCATACAGTATCGCTTCTGCATCAAGGCCAGGTAACTCCGCAGCTCCTCAGCTGATTATATCTACGGTTCTTTGATGTTCTCTCTTTGCTGATTAAACCTCTTGGCCTACAGAGACATCAACGCTCGCCTGAAGCCGATCAGCGACGAGGACGAGGACGTGGCCAGGGAGAGACAAAGGATTCAGAGTGGAGGTGGACAGAATGACATCCTGGAGCTCAAGCAGCTGACCAAGGTGAGCTGTTTCTTCTACACCACATGAATAAAAAGAGATCTTAAAGAAGAAGCTTTAAGCAGGATCGTGACGGTTTGACGTCCTCACAGGTGTATAAGAGGAAGCAGAAGCCAGCGGTGGACAGACTGTGTGTGGGGATTCCACGTGGAGAGGTGATAATCTATATAAATAATCCAGATATAATCAAGTCATGACATTTTAGGTGAGATATTAAATATGACATTTCACGTTGCAGTGCTTTGGATTGCTTGGTGTGAACGGTGCTGGAAAAACCACCACCTTCAAGATGCTCACTGGAGATTCTGTTATCACGAGTGGAGAGGCGTATTTAGCTGGCAAGAGGTACGCTGAGCAAAAAGAAGACACTCTGCTGTTATAGATAATTAATCAACAGTTTTGAATACGTTGTTGCTTTTTATACAAAAACTAATAACGAGCCGTGTTTCAGCGTGCTGACGGAGATCGACGAGGTGCATCAGAACATGGGCTACTGTCCTCAGTTTGATGCCATCAACGACCTGCTGACCGGCCGAGAGCACCTGGAGTTTTACGCCATCCTGCGTGGAGTGCCAGAAAAAGAAGTGTGTGAGGTTAGTACTCCGAGAGAGAGAGAGAGAGAGAGAGAGAGGTGATATTACGGATATGCAGTATTTAAGGACATCATCTGTAGGACGTGATGCAGTGTGTGTATGTAACACACATGTATGTGTCATGGTGATGTTTGCAGGTGGCTGAGTGGGGGATCCGTAAACTGGGTCTGATCAAATATGTGGACAAAACAGCAGGAAGCTACAGCGGGGGAAACATGCGCAAGCTCTCCACGGCCATCGCTCTGATTGGAGGCCCACCAGTGGTGTTCCTGGTGAGATATCAGATCATTAGTTCATGAAGAACACAGACTCAGGATGAGGTGTTGGAGGTCATTTTTTGACTTCCGGGAATCAGATAATCCCCCTCTGCCCTGTGTGTTGCCCCACACATACCCTTTACTCCTCTTTAAAAATATGGCTGACATGTTAAAGTGCGACAGAGCGAGACACACGGTGACCCAGTTCCTGTGGTTTTCTAGAAACTCATGCATGACTTTGTTGTCGTTTTTTGGAACAGGACGAACCCACAACTGGTATGGACCCCAAAGCACGACGCGCCTTGTGGAACTGTGTCCTCAGCATCATTAAAGAGGGGCGTTCTGTCGTTCTCACCTCACACAGGTACGAACCAGAAGGATGTTTATTACATAAATATAAATTATATATCATGTTTTATGATTGAAAAACCTTAAGGTTCCTCAAGGGTTCTTTGAATGTTTGAAGGGACTTTTGTTTTGCACGGTTTCAGTTTTATAGAAATCTAGAACCCTCTTCTGTACAAAGAACCCACTTTGGAACCCTTTTCTTTAAGATTTCATGTTTGAAATTAGGTTCTAAATAAAATAAAATAAAAAAAACAGCCACACATTCCACTAAATAATGGTTCCTTACGGGTTGTTTGGGTGGTTATGGGTACTCAGGTCCCGGAACGCTTCTAGGAACCTTCTGTGACGGGGAAACCCTCTGTCATAGGGTTCTACATAAAACATTTAAAGTCTTCCTAAGTATTACAAACTAAAGTACATTATAAAGTTCTAGACTGAATAAAGATAATGATTTATCTAAGTGCACAATTGGAGGTGCCGCATTAACTCTAACTATTTCTTCTCCTGTTATGTTGCAGCATGGAGGAGTGTGAGGCTCTGTGCACTCGCATGGCCATCATGGTCAATGGCAGGTTCCGTTGCCTGGGCAGTGTTCAGCATCTGAAGAACAGGTAGGAACTTTCAGTATGAACTATCAAGAAAACATGGTTCTAGCGTATCTATCGTGTCCAGACGTTACTAGAGAAGACCTTTCTGCACCATGCTGTGTATGTTCCTGCTGTGGAGCTCCTGTAGATCAGGGTTTGATCCGTGTTCTCTGTTCAGGTTTGGTGATGGCTACACGATCGTCCTGCGAGTGGCAGGTTCTGAGCCTCGCCTAGAGCCGGTGATGGAGCTGATCGAGCGCGAGTTACCCGGCAGCATCCTGAAGGAGAAACACAGGAACATGCTGCAGTACCAGCTTCCATCCTCGCTCTCCTCACTGGCTCGAATCTTCAGCATCCTGTCCAAGAACAAAAAGCAGCTCCAGATCGAGGACTACTCCGTCTCACAGACCACTCTAGACCAAGTAAGACCTCGGCTCTAGATTTTGTTACAGTAGTACCCTGGGTCAATCTGTACAGTCTGCTGGATTGTAGCCAAAACTGTTGATTCATTTATTTCAAAATTGTGTCTGTAGATGTTACACGCTCTCAAAAAATTCAGTCTAGAACTCTAAAACTGTTCTTTAATTTGAACCTTTCAGTGCTCTGTGGAGACTCAGAGCTAAACTACAGAGCTTCCTAGTCATAAAAGCTGTTCAGTAGAAGACGTATGGAAGCTAGAAGGCTTAAATTATCCCATTACTGATAAACGTGAAGATGTATTTTGTGCATCTGTTCCATAATTCATTCTGTTTTAGAGTTAATTTAAATACTCAACACTGTTCTTCAATGTCCTTCAGGTATTTGTCAATTTCGCCAAGGACCAAACCGATGAGGACCACGTCAAAGACATTTCCGTAAACAAGAGCGATGCAGTGGTGGACTTTTCACAGCTGGACGCGTTCCTCATGGACGCTAAAGCGCAGGAGACGGTCCTGTGATCCGTCAGAACCCGACATCAGTGTACGGACAGACGTTCCGAGATCCGTTTGCAAAGACTTTAGTTTCATTTTCAATATATTTTTGAGTATTTTTTTGGTATGTTTTCAGTGGTGTGTTGCCCAGAAGAGGGCGCTGGACCTCCGACACACTACTGACACCAAACTCAATGCAGATCAATGCAAGGGCGAAAATCCACTGCGATGCAGGCGAAGTCGAGCCCGGTGCCGCTTCTCCGCATCACAACGCTAACGTGTGTGAAAAAAGAAAAACAAACTTGAAACTTGAACAGTATTTTTTACAGAAAGTTCTTTCTAATGTTCTACACGGTTCCACTCAGACACTGCCAGTAAGATGCGTGTTTCAGGGTTGAACGTCATCTGTCTTCTCAGCGCAGGACAGAGTCACAGCCGCGGGTGTGGGATTTCACTTTTTTGCATCGAACGTGTTCAAAAGTGATTTTTTGTAAAAAATATATTTTATTGTTTTGTAGCTGTAACAGGAAGTTAAGACACGAGCTTCTCGAGCACAGAGATCATCTGAGACGTGTTTAGATGTTGCATGCTTTACAAACACAGAGAACCGACATGTTCTCTAAAGCATGTTCCTGAGAGTTCTGATCTTGTGGATTCTGGTGTCACGTCACTTGTTCAGTTTTTGTAAAGAAGTGTAGATATCAGCTGAAGAACAAATACGACAGAAGACGGTTCGTAGATAAATGTTGTAGAAATGTCATGATGCATCGTGTGCCAAACTGAGATCCTGTCCGGAGGTGAAGATGATGAAGATGATGGTGAAGATGGTGAAGATGGTGAAGATGGTGGAGTGTATGGGACGTTCCCCGCCGCTGTAGACTGCACGTGCTGTGGACGGTGATGTTCATGCAGTAATGTTCAGCACGTCTGTGTGTTTCTTTAATCCTGAACGTTTCTGTACCAGGCTGCGTGTCGTGTTTAATGTGCAATCTGTACAATGTGCAAATGATACATTTAGGATAAAACTCAGGATTTTATTCTTTCTGCATTTCGTACGCTCTGTACTCCCTTCCACTCTCGCCTAGAGATCCTGATGGAAACCTGGTGGAGATTTCAGGCCGTCTGTTTCCAGCCTGATGTTAAAGCTGTGACCAAAACGTCCACCAAGACAAATTTGGTGCTTTGTGATTAAATTCCGTTATAGTAAAATACCCGTAAATTAAATTAAATTAAGTTAAATTAAAGATGATATGGGATTATATTTAGAGAGAAGTTACCTGTTTATCATCAGTCCAACATGGAAGCACTTTATAACAGTCTCTGCTCAACTCTAGAGCTTTTTTTTGTCCTGGATATTTACACTTTATACATTTTCCTAAACATGGCGCTTTTTGTTTAACAAAAGGTTAAAAAGTCTCACCATGCTCATTTTGTGTTAAATTATTTGTTTACACTTTAAGTATTAAAATCTATATTAATATGTTATGTCTTTTCTCTACTTATATATAATTAAAAACATTTTGTTCTGATACTGGATGTGAGTTTATTTTACATTTCCCTGAAAACAGTATTAACATTACTGCATCATTTTATACACACACATGAAGGCTGCACAAGCTGGTGTGTTTGAATCAGTCGCTGTGAGGCTTTTAAAGAAATTCTAAACTAATAACAATAACTAATTATTAATATCATAATATAATTTTTTTTAAAGTGTAATATCAGGTTTAACCGAAATAAATAAATAATAGTGAACAGCAAAAAAATTAGGGCAGCACAATTAATTAAATGTACCATTTTGCATTCAAACTTATTTATCTATATTTATTTATTACATTAAAATTATTATAAAAATAAACAAATACTTCAGTTATTGATAAACTCTACATAAATTGCAGTGGACCATATCATACACTTAGTTTGTTTGTGATTAATTGTGCATTAGAAGAAAAATAAAGAATAGTGTTGCAAAATTATTATACTTATTTATTATGGACCAAATAATATGTGGTTCTCCCGTATTTCTCTAAATATGTAGTTACAACAACTTTTGGACAAAAACCTCAACCATATCAAATGTACTCATTTGATTCTTTATGTATTGCAGCAGTAACTGACTCAAAAGCCTCAGAGACTCACCTACAGCTGAGTGTAACAGTTTATATTCTCACTCACTTATTAACAACATAGAAATTAAAAATTTTGTTTTTTATTTATCTACAAAACAGTAGAGTTTTTGATTTAAGAGTTTCAGACAGGAACATCAGCAGTTTTATTAACCAGCTCCAACACTTGCTTTATCCACGGCTC
>JAQMYI010000013.1:19735862-19747360 GCA_030014275.1 Clariallabes melas | reverse complement strand
TTGATTGTGTAAAGCTGCTGTGCGACAATGACAATTGTTAAAAGCGCTATACAAATAAAATTGAATTGAATTGAATTGAATTAGAACACCATTGGTACAAATAAGGAGGCCAAACTCAGCAGTTCCTGGGTGTAATTATACCAATAACCTACGTTTTGATGCCCCAGGGAGTTATTGCACCCCACTACCTGTTAAGAAATATGGAGACAATTCCACCTATGTGGTCTGTGGATAAAAAGGGGACATGAGTCGTGCAAGAACAAATGGGAAATGGGGACCTGAATTAACCGTTAAAAAAACGTCACCTAAATGTAGTATAAATGGCAAATACTTCCCAAATGACAGCTCTGTGAAAGGACAACTGCTATCTTATTAAAACACAGTAATCTGGGTATGTGGGACAACATGGTTCATGCTATCCAACATATGTAGCACCCAGTGTGTCAGTACACATGGAAGATCCGTGGAAGCCACGGATGCCGGAGGTAGAAGGAAAAGAGATGTACCTGGTAAGTTTCAAGTTTACACTCTTGCAAACTCGTGGACAAGCCCAAGACCAAATATAAGCTGATCACTTTTCCTTGAGTTAAAAGGGTTAGTATATATGTTATTGACACTAAAAAATAACACTGCAAGTGCTTTGCATTTAGTAAATGACAAACCCAGAGAGAACACTGAGGCTAATGGGTTCCACACAGTGGAAATGATTGGGAAGACCCGAATCCTGACTAAAACACCAGGTGACAGTTATTATAACAATGACTTATATTATGACACAGAGATGAAAGGTCCTATTTAAATTCTTAGAAAGTTATGACGCATGTAAATAGTTTGAGCATGATGCACTTTTTTTTATGCTTTAGTATTTTTGCTATGTCTTCTGTATGCATTAGTTTATTAGTTGGAGAGATGATGTCTAATGAATTTGCCTAATATTCAGCATTATTATTTAGAATTAAATGCAGTCTTGAAATTTGTAAAAGTGTAATATTAAAATGTGTTTATTAAATGTAATAAATGTATAAAGTTGTCAGAATGACAAAAGGGTGAAATTATTATGGAAAAATTACATTTTAATCATGTATTAATTCTGATCGTTATAGCAGTTGTGCTACATAGACTACAGAAGGTTTAAACCTGTCTGATAAAACATAGGAAGACAATGCCAAGAACAGAACAGAAACATATTGTAGTTGCTATTGAATAAATGAAATCACTTTTCTCTATGCTGCAACTGTTTGCTGTATGAGACTCTGGTCCTTCTGCAGAAGTTATAATAAAACTTTTGTTACTTTGCTCTTACCCAGTGTATGAACTACTTGTCTTTAGAGTGTTAGCAGCATTTCCACCACACCACCCCTGCACAAAATTGACTGTACATCTCCTGTACATGATCTTCAGGAAGCAATTGAGCATGCATGGATTGAATAAGTGACACCAGAGTATGTTCCAGAGTACACTCTATGCCCAGCTGGATCAAGCTGTTTTAAAAGAAAAAAGTACATTCCAAATACTGATTAACAAATTATTCTTATGATCTTGATTGTCATTATTTGAAATATTTTAGAATGTCAATAAATGTCAGTAAAATGTCAGTAAATTAATTTTTTGTCTCAACCCTTTTGGCCACCAATTTATTCCTCTACATTTTACATTACAAAAGTATCTGGCGATGGACATTATGGGTCTACTTGAGTCTGCAGTGACGGTTGACATACACTCACTTGTGAGAGAGTCTGTTAAAGGAAATGGTGAGGGTGTATACATAGCTTGAGTTATTAAGTGACAAGAAAACTTGTTCCTCAACCTGAACTTCAATAGGTAAAATAACCCAGTGAGATTATTTATAGATTATGAGTTTTATTTAACCTTACCTGATGTCACTACAATGTGGTCTCACCCTGTGGTGAGTACAGATTTGAGCAGTCTTGCTTTGTATGCCTTCCTGTTGGTCTTTTAGAAAATACCATAAATACATTATCATATTCATTGATGCCTGTTTATGTAACATTTGTAATTATTGAAGAAATAGTTCCGATACATTTACCTTAAATAAACATTATCATCATCCAAAGCATTATTATTATTATTATTATTATTATTATTATTACAAAAACATCTTAGCTCCATCTGTATTCATATCTATGCCATTGTATTTAAAAACAAGAGCTTAGCTTTTGTATGCTTTTACAGGCTAACATCATACATAATACTAAGTTTATTTATTTATTTTTCCATTTATTTTAAAGCCTTGTGTCAACATGATTGTTACTTTTTTCAACACAAATAAAAGCTGGAACATTAAAGTATTTTTCATACACATCACCCATATCTTTATTACTATTATTTCAGTTTTTTTTGTTGTTGTTGTTAATTGTCCAGTGTAAACTACAGAAGACCCCCTGGAAGAATTAACATAATTTAGTTTAACATGACTTTATTAATCTTATTCTAACAGGTGACTTATTCCTCTGTAATTAATTAAACCATGCAGTATGAAATGTCATTTCTTAGCAATGTTGTTTTTCAAGTTGCCAAAGTTAATTAACAAACAGCCAAGCTGTGATTGGCTTTTAGGCCTGTTTGACATAATGGGGTTGGCATACTTTTAAAAAACACAGTGGTATGTCTTTAAGCTAAAAAGCCCACTTACCTGTTCTGTATTTTACACTCCAACACTGGCACTGAGACGAGAACACTGCACACCTGCTACCCGTAGAAACAAGTGAGTGATTTACTTATTTTATCCCTAGTGAGATCATAAAAAAATCACACCATATACATAAACCATATAGATAGATAGATATACAGTATATGTATGTATGTTTAATAACAGTTGACTTATTGACTTATTTTTAACCAGGACAATGGACTGGATGTTTAAACTGGCTATTTTATGTCTGACTGGTAAGTGTTATTTATTTATTAAAAAAAAAAAAAAATCCATAAGAGGATAAATTCTATCTCAGTTTCTGACGTCATTCACATTATTCTGTTCGAATATAACACTCAATAAATCATCTGCCTTCTCTCTCAATAAGCTGCATCACGAAGTAGGATTGTGTGTGAATTACTAATGTGAATTGTGTGTGAATCTACACAGATAGCCTCTATTATTATTTAATATATTAAATTATTATTAGACACTACTATTAGATGCATTTCAGTCTCTTAGGATGAATAAAAATATATTTATTATAGCAAATTACATTAAAAAAAAAACTAAATAGGAGATAAAACCACAACAAAATTATACTATCTGTGGCACAATTTCATAATGCGACTTGTACTAAGTGTTGAGTGCTTGCAAAGGAATTATCAGTGTTTCTTTTCACTTTAGATACATATCTATGCTTAATTATGTAGCCAGACCAAGCGGGCCTGCCTGTCACTACATGTTGGAGTGTGCCTATAATGTGTGTTCATTCAGCTACAAGAGCATTAGAGGCAGCTCCTGCTCCAGTTCAGGTGATGGTTCAGTTGGGTGTGTTCAGTCAGGGCTCTATGCAAGACACTCCAACCTTAACACAGCATGTCTTCATGGAGCTGGCTTTGTGGATCTCACAGGGGTGTCATGCTGGATAAGAGTTTGGGCCATTAACCTACTGTATATACTATCAAATCTTTACTACACACTGTCATACACTCTAACACACTAGCAACCATTTAACATTTCTATGTGAGAGAGACATTGAATGTGTGTAAGAGAGGTTTGAGTCTATGTGTCCATGAAAATTTTTTGATGGTGTGTTTAGGGACGTTTGAGTAAGTGTGAGCAATAAATCTGATAATCTGCATGAAAGAGACTTTGTACATGAGTTTGATATTTACAGTTTTTGATTGGCTTTGGGCCAAGTCATGAATCAAAAGAAAGTGTGTGACGTGGTGTTTAAATTCATCTGACAATTCTCGACTTTGAATATAATTAGGGCAAATGGGTTGAAATCCTGTATCAAGGATCTTAGTCATTGTTCGAGATTCTTGGATCTTTGAGATGTTTGAGATGTTTCTAGGAAAAAGCAAGAATGTCATGATATCTGTTAAAGAATTGTAATTCAGTCATACAGAAGAAGTTTTATAATATATTACCCAGGAACAATCCTTTGCTTTACTCATTAATTTAAGTTAACCATTTCAGAGTCTAATAGTCAGTTCCATAGTGGTTAGGACTTTATCTTGAAACAAATAAGTAAAAAACACCCAGAGAAATAAAATGTGAACCCAACTAAATTGTTGGTGAAGCTAATGGAAAGGAGGATTGGACATGATGCCATGACTTACAACAAGATTTGGCAGTATTTAAATGGATGCCGAGCAGCATTGTTACTGTCTTTAATTACTTTGGGAGTAAAACTAGATAGTTGCTCCCACTGCTACTCTGTAGAATGCAAGTATTAAACATGAGCATTCTGCAAGCATCAAGAATACAATAAGGTTAAAGGATGAGCCAAAACTTTATAAGCTTGTGATAATAACAATGTTGTTATTTTTGTGAAACACAAACTAAACATGTAAGAGTTCACAACTTTAACTACCTTGAAAAAAGAGCCAGAAAGAATTTGGCGAGTGGGCGATATTTGTAGCCAATGTAACTGTCACTTTGGCATGCTAAATAAGCAATGCTTGCATAAAGACTTGCCAGTCATTTCTGTAAACTTAGATTGGTGGAATTGTTTTGTTCCTTTCCTTCCCATATGGGGTTTTCCCCAGGTCATGATATCATCTGAGTAACAGCTTGAACGCTTATGTATAGATTAGAAAATCAATGTTTTTTTATGTGAGCTTCATCTAAAAAGGAACTCCACTCTCTATTTAAAATGTAGAGAGTAGAGTAAATAAATAAAATGTAGGGAGTAAAAGTACGCTTTTCATAAATGTGATAAATGTATAGTATGTTAAACAGAATATATATATATATATTATCTCATGATAATCTGAGCAGTTAAGCATCTGAGCAGTTAAGGGCCTTGCTCGAAGGCCCATCAGTGGTAACTTAGTACTTGTGAGATTTGAACTTGGGACGTTCTGAACTGTAGTCCAATTAACCAACCTCAATCACTGAACTACCCCTGACCCACTCTCCATTTAAAAAACATTTCAGGGCACTCTCTTGGTGCAATTGAAGTTCACTATGAACAAATGTTTTCTTTATATTGACAAAATATTACTTTTCTGTTTCTGTCTGCACAATCATTAGTAACAACCATGATTTCACCTGCAAGCACGTCTACAAATACCGTGACAACCACGACTTCACCCACAAGCACGTCGTCAACCAGCTCAACAAGCACAACTTCACCCACAAGCTCATCTACAACCACCCCAACAACCATGACTTCATCCACAAGCTCGTCTACACCCACCACAACTACCACGACTTCACCCACAAGTACATCTACAACCACCCCAACAACCACAACTTCAGCCACAAGCACGTCTACACACAGCTCAACAACCACGACTTCATCCACAAGCACTTCTACGCACAGCTCAACAACCATGACTTCACCCACAAGCTCATCGACAACCAGTTCAACAACCACGACTTCATCAACAAGCACATCCACAACCAACCCAACAACCACGACTTCAGCCACAAGCACGTCTACACACAGCTCAACAACCACGACTTCACCTATGAGCTTGTCTACAACCACCCCAACTTCACCCACCAGCACGACTACACAGAGCTCAACAACCACGACTTCAGCCACAAGCTCATCTACAACCACAACCTTACCCATACCCATGTCATCAACCAGCTCAACAACCACAAGTTCAACCCCAGCTGCGCCTATAAAAATTACAACAAACACGATTTCACCCACAAGCACATCTACAACCACCCCAACAACCACGACTTCAGCCACAAGCACATCTACACAGAGCTCAACAACCATGACTTCACCTGCAAGCTCATCTACACCCACCACAACAACCACGACTTCACCCACAAGCACATCTACAACCACCCCAACAACCACGACTTCAGTCATAAGTACGTCTACACACAGCTCAAGAACCATGACTTCACCCACAAGCTCATCTACAACCAGTTCAACAACCACGACTTCACCAACAAGCACATCTACAACCACCCCAACAACCACGACTTCACCAACAAGCACATCTACAACCACCCCAACAACCACGACTTCAGCCACAAGCACGTCTACACACAGCTCAACAACCACGACTTCACCCACAACCACGTCTACAACCACCCCAACAACCACGACTTCATCCACAAGCACGTCTACAACCACCCCTACTTCACCCCCCAGCACTGCAGACATAACTGCAGTTTATCTCTTGATTTTCAGTATTAATCAAACCTTTGATCCAGCGCTGACTAATACCAACTCTCCACAGTTTGCAACAAAAGCTAACACTATAAGTAGTCAGGTATATATTTTTTGATAATTCATTTTAATTAATATACTATTTATTTCATTCACCTAAAAAAAAATTACTTCCCTCGAAATTCTGTTGCCAATTCATATGACCTAAAGAACCTGAGAAATGTTTTAGTGTTATTTTCTTCAAAGAAGAAAAAGTCTTTTTTTTTTTTACATTCACCTGATTTTTCAGTTCAGTCTAATTAAATTATAGAAATATTGAGAAACCTCATTAAATGCACATGCATTAGGATGCAATTAATTTTTTAATTTCGAACATTCTTAAGGTTGAGTATATTCATCATTTTTTTTATTATTTACCAACTGCATCTGGTGCTAAATGTGACAGAGTAGTTCATCAGGGTGTTTGTTTGACTACTGTTGATACTCACCTGAGTCATTTGAATTTTCTTTCAGGTTGGACCTTTGTACTCTAAAACCTATAAAAACTTCAAAGGCATGGACATTTTAGAATTCCGGTATGCTGGAGTATATGTTTTTACTTATTTTTGTTTTAATTATTAGTATTTATTAATTTATGGATTTCTTACTGAATGTAATATTTTATATCTATATTTGTGTCCCTGCAGCAATGGTTCTACTATGACATACGCCAACCTTAACTTTAATTCTAGTGGCCCAAATGTTACTGTATCTGATGTAAAAAAAACTCTTCTAGATGGACTGAGTAACTTGACATTTCCTGTTATTCCAAACTCCATCAATGCCATGCAGACTTTTGGTCAGTATACATTTGCATAGGCTTACTTATTTATAATAAAATATAATATAATAATTGTAAATATAAATATATATTTCTGCACATTTAATGTTTTAATATATATATATATGTTTGTATTTTGCAGGTAATTCCATGCCTCCAGTCATTGCCAGCTCACTTTCCATGATCTGGATGTCTGTACTATCACTCCTGCTTTCATTATCATTGCATTTCTAGGTCTAGACCTGATCATAAAACATACACAATAAGTAATATATTTATTTATAAGATAAAGGGTCTATGGGGAAATGATTCATTCTTATTAGCAGATGATATTTTTAAATAAGAAATACAAACATATTGAAACGTTAAGCTGGAGAACAAATGAGGGTCCTGATTGTCCTGAAAAATTCTTCACATTCTGTCCTATAAATATTTTATTTGTATATTTAAATAAAAAATTTTAACCAGTGTAGTTAATTTGTATAATAGGACAGATTAATGTGGTTTCATGAAGGTTAATAGGAAAACACTTACCTGTATATACACACCAACATACAACTCTTTTATATTAGAGTCCAAAAATACTTACTAATTCTACACACTGTATGAATAAAAGCATTGCACTAAATAATCCTACGTTACATATACTTTAATAATATAAGTATGTGGACATTTGATTATCAGACATATACTTTTTTCCAAACTTCGGGACAAAACTGCAAGCATACAAAAGCACAGAATTGTATAAGTTGTAGAATGGGCTTGTTTGGTTGCAGGCTTTCTTTTTAATCGAGTAAGAGTCATTGATGTGACCTGTTTAATCAGTTTATCTTGACTTTTAATAGACTAGGTGTGGCCTCTCTCCGCTTTTGTGGAATGGAAACCTGGATGCACGCCAGCTCTTTCTAGGAGAGATTGGAATCCTTTGGTTTAGAAGTAGATTTCCATGGCAACAAAAGAACACAATGTAATTTTCATGAGAACAGGGTTTGAGTAAGAGAACTTGAGTCATCTGCACAGAGGTTTGACCTTGACCCCCCTGCACCCCAAGGCTCAACCGACACTAATGCTTTTGTTTAAATATGCAAAAAAAAAAAAAACACAGCCATTCTCAAAAATATACCTCAGCTCTCATGTAATACAACAACAACAACAACAACAACAAAAAGTGACACACTGTAATATTTAATTTGGACCACCTTTTGCTTTGTTTGCCATGGCATCATTTTGATGAGCTTATGCAACATCATATCCTTTATTCTGTTCCAAGTCAAAGATCTTGTATTGATGATGGGAGAGCTGGACCACTGCCTAAAGCCTTCTCCAGCACATGCCAAAGATTCTCAAGGTCTGAAAATGATGTCTCATTCTCCCTGAACCACTCTTTTACAATTTGAGCCTAATGAATTTTGAATGAATAATGAATCGTCATCGAGGAATATGCATGCGCCATCAGTTAAGAAAAAAAAAATCCATTGATAGAAATAAACCTGAATGTACTGAATAACCATGATTTTCCATCAATGGATTTTTTCCCTGCTGACCTCAATTTTTGGGGGTACATAACATTGCTGAACCTAGACCTGATCAACATAAACAAGCCCAGATTATAACTCTGTTCCCAAAGGCTTGTATAGTACACATAGATAATGAGTGCATGATGTCATCTGCCTCTCTTCTTACCGTGATGCATGGTAAGATTTTTTTTTTTTTTTTACAATTTGATTTCCCATCATGCTCATTCAGGATCTTTTTCCAAGCACATTTCTTCCTCGGAGATGAAGGCTCACCACTATCCTTCCAGGATAATGCATTTTACAATTCTTAACATATAATAATAATTTCATTCTTCTGAAACAGAGGAACTTTTTTGCCATGACCACAGGATATGTCTCCTGACGTGGTTGGTTAAGAAACAAGAAGCTGCTCACTAAATCATTAGGGTTAAATAACTTGTTGCAGCTGAACCATATTAATCACTGCAGTACTTATCCCATAGAAGCCTCTTACCTACAGTCCTTCCTTATTTAAATCAATGTGGTGATTCTTTTTTCATTTGTTTTGTGACCACTTTGGGTATATTCAGAATATGTAACATTATTATTACTATTATATCACATTATATTCCATATTAATATTATATCACATTATATTGCTTAACATTATGCTTTATTGTTAGCATTGTTTAATTCATACAGTGGTTTTTAATTTCTATTGGAAATAAAAAAAAATAAGAACACAATAAATAAGGAGTAATTATAGAATAACATTCCTAAAAATGACAAGTGATACCGTTATTGTCTTGGCATTGAACATCTATTTATAATTTATTATTATTATTATTATTATTATTTTTAAATTGTCTTGTGCAGCCTGTACTTTTAGTATGCTAATTAGGCCCAACCTCTCTTCCATGGCACTGAGATCATCTGACCTGAGAAGCCATTATAATTTCCTTCAAAACAAATATCATGGCGACCACACAGCCAACTCACAAATTTTTTTACCTGTGTAGGTTTCTGACCCCCCCCCTTTTTATGACACCTTCTTTTTGTGATAATCAATATGATCGTGTATAAAAGGTGAGATGTCGGTCATAAATTCTTGATTGCTGCAAGATTTATAAAACGGTTGTAAAATATGCTTTTTTAAATTTATTTAAACTGCTGCTAACTTCTGTGGCATAATTAAAGAGGCCATTGTATTATTACATAATATTTCTTTCTCTGCTATGGAAGGGCCCTGGTAGTTCCATATTTGTCTTTCACATTGATGAAACCCAGTGTGCAACTGGAGACTTAAAAATTAGTTTACATCCATACCCTGATCCATGGACACACTCACTTTGATCATGGTGGTTCACCGAGAGTTCCTCAGACCTCAGGGCATGTTTTTTTTTGTCTAAAATAGATGAATGGCTTGTTTTTTAGTCTCATATGTACACCTGTGTGCTTTTTGAAGTCACAACATTTGTAAGACTGTAGTCAAGCTCTACAGACATCTCAATATAATTAAAACATAGGGATTACACCTGAGCTCAATTTTCAATTTAGAATGCTGGCCATTAGACAAGTATTTGAATCCTTTTTTTTTTTGTCATCTGGGGTTACTGTGTGTAAATGAATGGCAAAAAAGACAATTAATTCTATAAAAATAATATGTGGGGGTCTGAATATTTTTTATTCACTGTTGACTCTCTGTATGCATGAATTGCCCTGCTGCTAAAATTATTCTACGAATAGAAACACTGTTTGAAAGAAAAGAGAACCAGGGCTCCTGTGGGTTTTAAGTTATTGAGTTGTTAGCACCAATACAGCCTGTTTGTATCATGGTAAAGTGACCTAATGACGATCAATCATTAAATAAAACACATATTTTGTATTAAAATTAGGTATGCATGAATTTTTTTGTGCCAATTGTGCACTGTGATGACACACCCATATCATTTAATATCTGAATCATTATCTATGTATCTGTTATTGTGTAAATCACTCTGGTACATACATGTTTCACTGTAAAGTAAATCTATAAAGTTCAAGTCAAGTCAAGTCAAGTGGACTTTATTGTCACTTCAACCATATACAGATAGTGCACAGAGAAACGTTCCTCCAGGACCAACATAAATTAACAGAAAAACTAACTAGCTAACTAAGAAGCCTAGTTAGCTGGCTAGATGAGACAAGACAATGTAAATTAACAACATAAATTAACAAAAACTAACTAGCTAACTTAGAAACCTAATTAGCTGGCTAGCTGGGAACTATCTACGGTTTTATACAAAAGACACAACAGAGACAAAATAAAGTGCACATGCAAATGACACAAAGTGACAAAGTGACAATGCGACAAAAATGACATTACAATGTGGAGTTGAGGTGATGAGTTGAGTAGTGGGAGGATAAACAGTAAACAACTAACAACTTAAACAGCAGAACACTAACGTAAATCTCTTTCAATGTTCTCCTTTATGTCAAATATTATTTTCCAAGGATAGCAGTGGATGAAACTTTTTAACCTGAAAAGAATGTTTAATAATTTGATTATACTTTGCCAAAGATTTAGTTGTTATACATTTAATCACAGAGAGGCTTCACAGCAGTCACACCTTCAAACTGGTCAAAGGAGTCATGTGGGTGTCGGGAAAGCCTTGTCAAAATGTAGGTAAGGAAAACACATTGTAGCAGGATGAGCTGTGGTCTCATCATGTCGTTATATTTATGTGGGTGCTTTATTCACGACAGGCTGTACTGTTATATACTGCCATACTCTTAGTTGGAGGACTTCCGGGTCACCTGGTTCGTGTTTGAGATTATTCCACACGCTAGCCAATCCGCTTGCCTGTGGCGGTTATAAAGGTAGCGGGAGAGCCTTTCATG
>JAQMYI010000013.1:19684126-19706740 GCA_030014275.1 Clariallabes melas | reverse complement strand
AGTGGCAACTTGGTGGTTGTGGGGTTTGAACCTGGGATCTTCCGAACCGTAGTCCAATGCCTTAACCACTGAGCTACTCCTGGCCCTGAGCTACACAGTTGTTGGACTTTTACTAATTTTTATTATTACTGAGTATTAATTTCTGACACACAGTGCTGTCTATAGTGAAACGGTTCATTTAAAAGGGATACATTTTTAGCTATTTTAGTAGGTTTAAATGTCTATTTTTTTTTTTTATCAAAGCACTAAAAACTAAATATGTGGCGGATTTTTTGAGCAAAAGTGGATGAGTCATGAAAAGCCAATCACATTGCTTCTGTCTGTCACATGACTAGTGAAATGAAAACCGATTCTGTTCAACACAGCAACTGAAATGACTTGTTTAAATGAATTTTTGGATAATGTTGAAGCCAAGCAAAAAGATATTTACACTTTGTTACTGCTATTTTGGTCACTCCAGGAGTAATAATTACTGGTATGCAGTCTGTTACAAGTTGTGTGGAACATAACACTATGTGATTTCAATGTTGTTTAAAACACATATTATATACTTAGAAATCTATGTGGGAAACTGTAGTGTAAGCACTGTGGTGTAGTTACCTTGTTGTCCAAGCTTCATGGTTCAACAGGGTTCAAGATGTGCAAAACTTTTTTGTTAAAGTGACATGAGGTGGACTCCCTGTGTGTGGGGAAACAGTTGCAGTCACTTTGTCTGGTTCAGTTTTCTCCTTCCCATTATATATATAACCTTACAGGACAACTGATGGATACACAGTTTGATGATGCATGAATGCATGTAGATACCTGTACTGTGATAGTGAGCTGTTGTCATGTACCGAAATAAAACTGATACTGGTAGAGGAAGAGGCTGATGATACTAAAAACTAAACCACAGGAGGGAGCATCCGAACATTTATGGCATAATTAGAGATGAATGGGATCCCTGGCGTACAGTAACTGAAGTATTTGGCTTGCCATCTAATGCCCCTGAATGATGCCCCATCTCTTTTCGTCAGTGAAGACTTGGACATGAAACCACAAGGGACCTGCGAATCACATAATGCTGTTCTTTACTCTCTTGCCTTTCCTGAACAGTAGTCGACGGGAATGCCTATTACCGCCGTGCTCACCGCCACAGCAAAACGACAGCTACCATTTTCATTCACCACAGTTTTAAAATATAATTAGAGCTTAAGTCATAAAGTAATAATATGTTGTATCAAAGAAATACTACAGTGATGGTAATTTCCACATCTGAGTACTTTATACAACAAACATGAAAAAAACATGAAAAATTTGAACCAGAGCTATTGACATTTATCGTATAATAATGATAAAAAAACATTGGTTAAATGTTGTTTAGACAGACGATCAAGTTCACTAGCTGACAATTTTATTTGCACAAAGAACGAACTGTTATATACAGTAGCCTATCTCTGTATCTGTTTATTGTTATTTAATAATATATACATTCAAAGACATCTAACTTTAATTTATAGAAATAACTGGAAAATAGACTTTCAGAATTAGTTTATATATAAAAGCAGGCATTTCACTTTCTATAAGTATATATTTTTCCTGTCTGTGAGGCGAGTATTCACGGAGTTTAGGTTCACTTTCTGACGCGCTCAACTTCACAGAAAACGATACAGAATAGCGCCCCCTGTTTACTTTCATCATGTTAAAATCATCATGTTTAGTCGTCATTGTGAGTGCACTTAAATAAAAGTTGAGTCTTATAAAGGCTATGTAGCTTATATAGTTTTATTATATAGTTTTTGAATGTTAATCTGGCAAACCATTTCTGATGCACACCCAGAGTCTGTTTTATGCCTATACGCTAGTGTTACACATGATATAAGCTAAAGGCTAGATATAAAGGTATACATTTACTTTGCTTAAATTTGATGCAAATCACAAATGCCTATATTAAATTTTAATTCTAAATCTGTACTGTAATTTTAGTACTGTGGCCTGAGGCGTCAGTCTATAGTTATATAGCGCCACTCAGCGGTAAAAGTCAGCAAACGCACAAACCCAAATGCTGCCATCATGAGACGCAGCGGTAAAACCATTATTCTGGTTGAGTACCATCTGTAAGTGACCTTGGATCCATTCAGTGTTCATTGTGAAATGATGTGGTCTGCAGTTCAAGGACAAGGTAGCACTGAGACAGAAAGGAACAGCAGGTGGATGGATCTCCATCATAGGTAGGCGGGGCGGGAAGGCATGATTGATGATCAGTGGTGTGCACTGGATTGGGAGACTGAGGAGTGGGCGGTCATGTTTGCTGTGGCTAAGTGGTAAGTGACACCGGCTTTCTGTGTTGGTTTGGACTGTATTGGTGATCTGCCAGGTTTCCTGTTGGTGAGCTATATAACTTGTGTGTTGTGCTGATGTCTAGATGTGGTGATGCTCAAAGCAAGCTTGACAGATAGTGTGGGAGCTTTATTATATACTGTGTGTATGGAGAATGCCTTGCTGGAATACGGAAGTGGAGAGAGCCGGCACAAGCTGAGTATGCTCTGTGATGAAAGCCGGTGTGCGCAGTGTGAGCCTTGCAAGAATAGGGAATCGTGGAGAACTGGCAGGAGAGGAATGAGGATAATTTGTGGTCATAGAGCGAGCAGGGTTCGACACCGGGGAGACAAGAGAAAGTATGTTGTACAAATTTGTTGGCGGTAAGCAGTTCCAAGTCCAATGACAGAAAGGTTTGTGAGACCGAAGTTCCAAGATGTGAGACATGGGCAAGGTCAGTGAAACAAAGCATGGTCGTGATCGTATAGGCAAAGACATAAAATAGGACTGAAATATTGGGAGTGAAAGGCACAAAATAAATTGGTGACAAGGTGTTGGTTTAAATAGGGAGGAGAGGTGATTACTGATTGAGCACTGGTGTCTAAAGTGGAGAATCAGTCAATCACTCTAATATAACCCATACAATTTTGACACAATATTTTTTCATTTGGACTTTTTTTTAACACTGTGAGTCACAGAAAGCATGCAAAAATATACTCTACAAGCTTAAAAACTGTTTTTTCCTCAAACCTGAAAAAAAATAAGCTTTTCATTTTATTTTTCTGCCATAGTGTTTATATGTTCATTTACGTTATACTTTGTACCCAGAAGATTGTACAGTATAATCCAAGTTCAGGTCGAGGGCATAGAGTATCCACTTTATCTATTTGTAAAAGGATATTGTTACAGAAATAACATTAATATAATTTCAGGATATGGGTTCTAACAGTTAAGAGCAATGAATTCTTTGTATGTGGAGTAAAAAAGAAAAGACTGTACTTCAAGCCATACCATATTAAGTGTTATGCTTATTGGGAGGTGGCATATGCATATGCATACCTGTGTGATCAGCTTATTTACTTCATGTTTGATTCCTTTAAGACATACAAAGCAGCTGTTCTAGCACAATAATTGCATTTTAAAAGTACAGATAAAAATAGTTTGTGTGCTTATAAAAGATCCTGTTCTGCATGTACCCATCACCTCAGTTTAAACAAAAGGCCCTGGCTTGTAGCCCTTCACTTGTAATCGCATTAGCTTTTGGCACTTCTTCTGATTCTTGTTAGAAAGATACAAATTGATTGTAGAAGACAATGAAAAGATAGTATAACTTACAGCTACAGATGCATTTTTCATTTTATTATTGATTACTTTGTAACTCTCTCCATTTAAAAACATTACAGGGCACTCTCTTGGTGCAACTGGACTTCACTATAAACATCAGCCATTAGTTCTCACTCACTCGCTCACTCACTCATCATCTATACTGCTTTATTCAGGATCACGGGGGTCCTGGAGCCTATCCCAGGAGACTTAGGGCATGATCAGCCATTAGTTAATATTGTATTAGATAATTTGGTCTTGTAATAGGTAAAATGGTTGCTTTATATTGACAATCAAAGTGTTACTTTTCTGTTTGACAGTCACATGTGCTGCAGCCCAGGTTACAACCTCGAGCACGACTCAAACCAGCACAACAATTGGGACTTCAACCTCGAGCACGTCTCAAACCAGCACAACAAGCGGGACTTCAACCTCGAGCACGTCTCAAACCAGCACAACAAGCGGGACTTCAACCTCGAGCACGTCTCCAACCAGCGCAACAAGCGGGACTTCAACCTCGAGCACGTCTCCAACCATAGCAAGCATAACTACAGTGCCTAACGATGTAACTTCAAGTTTTAACTTGACCTTCAGCATTAATCAAACTTTTGATTCAGGACTGGCCGATAACACGTCTATGGAGTATGCAGCAACGACTAAAAATATCAGTACACAGGTATGTTTTATTGATTATTAATATGTATTTATTCATTTATATATTTATTTATTCATTTCTCCAAAACAAAAGTCATTTTGCCACCCTTGAGAATGTTTTATGTTCTTAAAAGATGTAATATGGTCATGTTTAATTTTTGCACTCACTTGATTTTTCAGATCAGTTTAATTAAATTATGTGAATAGTGAGAAACCAATTAAAGGGACATTTAATTATTTTATTGTAACATATTTATGGTCCAGTGTATTTATACACAAAATTTACTATAAGAATATGTGACAGACTAGTTCATGAGGGTGTTTGTCACTACAGTTGATGCTCATCTTTTTCATGTCTAATTTTCTTTTAGATTACCAATTTGTACACTCGCATATATAAAAACTTCAAGCTCGTGAGAATTAACGGATTGAGGTATGATGAAAAGTATGGTTTTGAATAATTATTTCTTTGTGGATTGCTCACTGAATTTAATGTTTTATATCCATATTTGTGTTGCTGCAGGAAAGGTTCTGTTGTGGTAGACAGCACTCTCTTCTTTAATTCTACTGCCCCAAATGTTACTGATGTGAATAATACTTTTGCCAATGGAAACTTTACTTTTAATGTTACTTCCATCAGTGTCTCCCAGATATCTGGTCAGTATACACGTGCAGACTGTTACTTTTTCATAATAATAAAAGCTTTTTAGATGTAAACGTATACTTCTGTGCATATAATGTTATGTACTTGTTTGTATTTTGCAGGTACAAATAGTACCACGCCACCAGTGTCTACCACCTCACTTTCAGTGATTCATGATTCCATGATCTGGTTGTCACTTCTATCACTTCTGCTTTCACTAGCATTGCATGTCTAGCCCTAAACCTGATAATAAAATAATTCAAGGTAAAGGTAGTATAGAAAATGTATTAATTGTTATTAATGAATGGCTTTTTACATAAGAAATACAAGTATTTTTAAACATTAAACCCGAGAATAAATGAGGGATCTGATTTGCCTGAAAATGTTCTTACATTCTGTTCTATAAATATATAGAACTATATTTATTTTTTTTAACCACTGTCTAGTTAATAGTATCAACTAAAGTTGTTTTAGAAAGGTCAATACCCAAACACTTACCTGTATATCCATACCTACATATAACTGCTTTATATCAATGTACAATAATTATAAACACTATGAATTAAAGGTTTGTTCTTATTAATCAAACTGTATGCATATTCTTTAATAATATAATGATAGATAATCTCCTATCTTTCTTTATTTTAAAGGTAACCTCTCTTAGTTGTAATTATTTTGTATACAAATCACCTTAAGATAAATGTTTTGTAATGCTTGAATGATTCACTGTGTGGCTTAACAAAGCAAAAATATTCATTCGAAGGGGATTGACCTAAAACTGAGAGAGAGAGAGAGATATTAACATTCCTTTATTTTAATAATAATGTATCCACCTGTTTTCCTTTTTAAATAAATAAATAGTAAATAAATACATACATAAAATAAATAAGTTATAATTAAAAAAGGAAATATTTAAAAAGGAAAACTTGTAATAAAAATTACAAAAATAAATGTAAAAAATAAAGTAATAATAATAATAATAATAATAATAATAGTAGTAATAATAATAATAATAATAATAATAATAATAATTAGCTAAAGGGTTTGTAAAAAGAAAAAGTTTCGGAACTGGTGTAAAAAGGTCAGCAAATTTCTTTACATGTTTTATTAAGGGGGGTAAAAAAAACATAGACAATGTTTAAAATGGACGTAGTATAGTGGTATTATAAGAAAGAGTAAGTAATAACACAAAAGAAGATTGAATATTGACTTTATTTTAAAAGTTCAACCTTAAAACATCCATATCTACAGACAATAAAACCTCCCCTTCTGCCCAAATTTGTCAAAACCCCACCAGTCTTTATAGCTCTGTCCAGTGCTATGTAGTGCACTTTGGCCCGTGCATGTACTTCAAATATTTTTATCCTATACCACTCCTAACCCTTTAGACCAAGCCTCAAGCAGTAAGAACGGCCTTCCCATCTCCTGCATCTTAAAAACAGGTGGTCTACTTTTTCCACCCTTCCACAGAACAGACACTCTCTACCTCGTGTGGGGTCGATGTGTGCCACGTGTCCGCTCATGGCCACGGCATGGAGTCACTGTACAGTGGAACCTCGGATTACGAGCATAATTCGTTACGGAAGCGGCTCGTGTTCCAAACCACCCGTAAACCAAAGCAATTTTTCCTGTAGGAAATAATGGAAACTCAAATTATTCGTTCTACAGCCCCCAAAAAATAAATATATAAAAATAATTAATACAAAATATAAAGTAAAAATAAAACAAATTAACCTGCACTTTACCTTTAAAAAAAGTAAAAAATAAATCCTGACAGATAAGTGTTTCAGTGTGTTTGTGTATGGGTGTGAGGCTAAAGTAGGAGGAAAGGAGGAATCAGCCCCTCCCCCTCACACACACACACACACACACACACACACACACACACACACACAGAAAATGGATCTTTAACCTCTCTAATGAGATTTTTATTTTACACACGCGCACACGTGTGTTATAAGAAACAGTACACACGCGCTGTTCACACATGCATAAAAACACAAAATAAAAGATATTTTACGCATACACACGTGGTCACAGTGTTATAGTAAACCGTACACGCCTGCACAGATGTTGATTATACCAGTAAGAGACGCGCACTAAGCTGGGCAGGGGAGACAATTACTCACAATTCCACAGCACAAGAGAGAGAAAAACCATTGGCTCAGTTGTGATCACGTGACGCTTGGCATCAAAACAAGAAGCGCATGCGTGCTACATGATACTCAGTGTTCGTAAACCAAGACTTGTTGGTTAATATTTTATTCTTGTTCGTTAGTAAGTTAATATTTATTAAAAATCTTTGCTCGTCTTGCGGAACACTCGCAAACCGCGTTACTCGCAATCCGAGGTTCCACTGTGTATACTTACTGAATGTTAATCTGAATGACTGCAGTGGGCTCTGAGCCGCTGCAGAAGGGATTGTTATTCATGGATGTACGGCCTCTTTCAAAATGTTTGCACTATTCAGATGTTTTACTGCAGCTAAGAGTGTCATCAGCGTACTGTGCTTTAAAGTATTTTGTGTATGGGAATTAGTTTTACATCTCCATTCATGAGAAATGCATCACAAGTCCCAGTTTGAATTGAACACATCAACTATTGTTTTGATTTTCATTTGGTACTATTGTCAGTACTATTTGTACTATTTGTACTGTTATGGACAAATAATCAACCTTCTACCAATCAAAATTGAGCAGAATAAAACATTAAAGTAATTGGTTTCCTAAATTAAATAATTGCATAAAGAGTCTTTCATTTTGGCAAAAGTATGTTTTTTGTTTTAATTCCCACAGGAACAGACAAGGCAGATACATTGCCTACCTCTCCTCGCATCATCAAAACTCATCTGCCTGTTCAGTTTCTACCAAAGTCCTTCTGGGAGCAAAACTGCAAGGTACTCTTTAAAATTGTTGTTGTGACACTTTTTCTTTGCGTCAATAAGAAAATATGTCATATGTAACAATATACTAACATCAAATATGGAATAGGTGTTTCCTTGGCCTGCAAAACAGCTTTAATATTTCTAGGAATGTCAATAAAAAGACTGAGGAATTGAACCATGTTTTAAGAAGAAAAATTCCCTGTTTGTTGAGGCATTAATGAGGTTGCTATGTGGTTAGACAGTGCTCCTGAACTTCCATTCAATAATATGTTAATTTGATGGTTGGAAGGTTCTTGTCTTTATCCTGGTATTTATCACGACTCTTTACTACTTTTATCATCGTAAAGAATGATAGCAACATAAGGTCAACAGTCCCATAATATTACCTCATATATATTGGCTGTTAAACAGTCATACAAAGCAATCTATGGGCCTAAAGGAATTCCACAAGATTCCTGCTCTTACTCCCACAAAGGATACCCCACTATACTGTAGGTGACAACCTAATTGCAGTGGTGCATGGGGAGCCTCCCTCACCCTGGACACCTTTGCATCACATGTCAATGGCCCTTGATTAGTGCACGGCTGCGGGAGTTTTCTTTCCTGGGACACCTTTGCACTCCTTTTCACTAAATTTGCAGTGAAGCCCATCCAGAATTCAGAGAATCGAAACAGCCAAGGGTCAGTCGATTTGGTGATTAACTTCTTAGGAACTTGGCAAAAGTGATTAATCTGTTGAACAGAATGAGCAGCTTAGCATGACTGAAAGGTACAACACTATTCTTATACTACTATGACAAGTAGGTCTTAAATAGGGTAGACTGTGAGCATGCAAAAGTGTGCAGATGAGAGTCAATAATTAGGTGAGATACTCCTTGTTAGTATGATGTGCTGTATTCTGGTTAATGTCTCCAGATACACAGTATACATTATTAAATCTTAATATACAGTATACATATATTTTTCTTGTGAAACAAACTCTGCTTTTTTCTGTTTCCAGATTGTTTATGTTGCTCGCAACGCTAAGGACAATGTTGTTTCCTATTTCCACTTTGACAGAATGGAAAAGTTACAACCAGAACCAGGAGACTGGAGCAGTTTCTTACAAAGATTCAAAGAAGGAAAGAGTGAGTGACCCTTTTTTATTTTTATTTTTTTATTTTTTTTTTATAGTAACACACTAAGTTTCAAAATTTAGGTCAGTTAAACAGTTTGGGCATTTTTATAGCTACATGCAAACAGAATGATGTCCATATTATCCTAATGTTGTGAAAATTATGTGGAAAAAAAGGTTTAACTCCTGTGTATGGTCAATAAAACCCTGCTTCGTTACAGTATACTAATATTTCTCTATATTGTACGGACAGTGGTGTTTGGCTCCTGGTATGACCATGTATGTGGATGGTGGGAAAAGAAAAGGACATACTCCAATATCCACTATATGTTCTACGAGGATCTGGTGAAGGTGAGACCTTAAGCGCAGGTTTTAGTGCACAATAGTGCACTCCATTTCTGCAGTGAGACACAAAACTGTGTGTGTATTTGGATTAAATCTGATGTAAATGACCCAGAAATTTATTTCACCGGCAATCTTAGGGGTTCAAAGAGACCGGACACAATACCATGACAGGCATCTGGCAAAACTAAATGCACTATTAAACTGACAAAGAAAACTCAAGAAATGATTGTGGATGCAAAGGAAATAATGTAAGAAAAAATGGCATGTGAAGAAGGCAAGAAAGCCAGAGACAAGACTGAGAGAGTTTAATAAGAAATAGTTTCCTGGACACTTCGATCCCTTTTTTCTCTAATCCTAATAAAATGTTCTTCATTTTTAAAAGTAGGGAAATAAGGGCAGCTTGCATTAAAAAAAAATAGATTTTTGAAAAAGTGATTCCTTATAAATAAACTAAATGCTTATATTTTTATATTTTTTTGCAACTGATATGGTCCTCCTTCAGGACACTGGACTTGAGATCAAAAAACTTGGCTCCTTTCTTGGTTTATCCACATCTGAAGAAGTGAGAAAGAAGATTGTAGCATGTGTTCAGTTTGATGTCATGAAGGCGAATCCCATGACTAACCTCAGTGACGATCTAACGCTGGACTGCAGTGCTTCTCAATTCCTGCGTAAAGGTAATCTTACACAAACACAAGATGTGTGAAGTGATTAGTGCTTGTGCCTTTGCCTACTTCTCACAACATATTTTCAGGTAAAGTCGCTGACTGGAAGAATCACTTCACTGTGGCTCAGAATGAACAGTTTGATGAACACTACAAGCAGAAGATGAAGGACACAAATGTACAGTTCTGTGAAGAGATTTAGATTTGGAAAAATCTTGTTAAAACACCAATTAGTTAATAAGCAATAGTATTAAATCAACACTGTATATCAATCTTTATTATTAATAATTTTTTTCAACATAAATGTAGCCAGATCCATTAATGTAAATGGAAAAAAAGCCTACATTTTTGTAAAATGGATGATGATACAACCTGAATTCCTGAAAAGTTGAGGCATTTTTTGGGGCTGTTAATTTGGATAAAATGAGAACTAAAAGATTTTCAAATCACATGAGCCAATATTTTATTCTAAGTATATATTTTTATATATAGTATATATATTTTATAAGTATAAAATTTTTACCCACTAAATGAGCTAATTTCAAATTTGATGCCTGCTACAGGTCTCCAAAAAGTAAAAAATTTTGAAAAGATTCAGCTAGGAGAACATCTATCATCACGTTTGTAACATGATTAGCTATAAAATGAATGTCTTAGGGACTCAGAAGTAAAGATGGGCAGGCTTTCCAATCTGTGAAAGAGTGCATAAAAAGTTTGTTGTAAAAACAACGTTCTCACTGTCAAATTGCAAAGGCTTTGCGAATCTCATCATCTACAGTGCATAACCACATCAAATGAAATCTCTGTGCGTAAAGCACAATGCCGAAGACCTTTTGTTTGATGCCCGTTGTGTTTGGGCCCTTAGAAAATACTGCATCACTCATCGGCATGATTGTGTCATTGACAGTACTAAATGGGCCCAGGAATACTTCCAGAAACCATTGTCGGTAAACAGTTGTTATAGAGAACATTTGGAGCATCATTAAATGAAAAATAAGTTAACGACGACCACGAACCCTTCAGCAGCTGAAAACCTATATCAGGTAAGAATGGGACCAAAATTTCAACACTACAACTCCAGAAGCTCATAACCTCAATGACCAGATGTTTTAAAAAGAAAAGGGGATGCGACACCATGGCAAACATGCCCTGTCGCAACTTTTTTGAGACCTGTAGCAGGCATCAAATTTGAAATGAGCTCATTTTGTGTATGAAAATGTCTCAGTTAAAACATTTATGTTCTCTGTTCTATTGTGAATAAAAATTGACTTGTGTTTTTGAAAGTTTTTTAGTTTAAATTTTTTTCAAAACGTCCCAACTTTTCCAGAATTCGGGTTGTAATTATTTTTTTATGATTAGCAGGATGCCCTATGACCTTCTGAATGGCAATTTAATGTAAATTTCTCCTAAGTCACGTGAATATATGTGTACATGGACTTCAGTGGAAATTAGAGCTGTGAATCGTTGGCCTTGTGACTATTGTTTATTGTCTCTTGTTTTGTTATTTATTTGTTATTGTGTTGATTGATTGTACAAAACATGATGTTTAAATAAGATGGACAGCTACAAAAAGTAGTTGTGTAGCCAAGTGCTAACTTAGGAGGTATATTTTACTACTATATTTTTGGTTAACATACGTAAAGCTCAACATACCCCAATGCCCATGTTATGCGCCCTCTTAACTCTTTTATGCACATGGCTTGACTCTTCCTTCTTTGCTCATCGAACTTGCGCTCAATTGCATCAAGACGCCAGATAGCCTCTTCAAGAAGAGCAGTGTGTGCGGCTTGCTTCTCCATCAATCCCTCAAGCTGACTAGACAAAACGTTCTGACCAGAGATCATCTGCTTCATCAAGTCATTTATACTCAGTGGGTTTGATGCTGGTTGCTGACCCTTAGTCACAGGAGTAAAAAATCTTAGGTTTCTTTTGCACACCATCACAAATAGTAACTGCCTGGTGTCATCACCATTGGTTTTATCTGCTTCAGTATGTATCGTCATCATCTGCAAAATACTATTTTTCATGGTCCTGCTCATCTGTAAAGATTGCCTCTTCACTTTCACTGGCATCATCTGAAGATTGTTTCACTGGGCTCCAGGAAAAGCCTGAGCTCACTGCTGTCTTCTTATTAAATGACAAAAATAGAAACATTTATTTGTAAGCACAGAACAAACAATGATGTATATTTAATAACACACTATATATACATAACATCAGAAACTGATGGTAAATTAAGCAGTCCTTCTGGTGGGTCTGGATTTTCGTTCAAATGCATATCTTCCTCAGGCATGCACAACTTTCCTTCTTCTAGGCTGCCGCAGTTCTCTGTAAAAAATAAAATAAAATAAAAAGATTTGTGTTTACAAGCTAATCAACCTAAACACCGAAAGATCATAATACCATCACAATGCTATAAAGGCTTTCACTTAAATCATCGGGTAAACACCCCGCGCATTATCATATGTACGGTATATGCTGATGGACCATTCATAACAATAACTAAAGCTCTTTGGTCAACAGTTATTAAGTCTAATGGCCCCATTAGCAGATCAAGATAGAAGCAGTTTATTACCTAAGCCTAACAAGATTTTCTTCTTAACATTATTGTGCTCTTCAGTGTTCTTGATTTTTATATAATTTTATTGTACATTGCCATTGACAAATGACAAATTATATATGCTATAAAAACAAGTTAACCACATTCTGAACATATACTGTTCCTTACAAAATGAGCAAATTCTTTTTGGGTTAGCTGTGACTCAAGCATCAGTAAACCTACAGATATGTGAATTAAAATAGCATGTGAAACAATATCATTGCAGTGATCAAAAAACTGGCGGGCTCTTTCTTTCCAATAGATCCACAGATGACCTCAAGCGCCCTTCCATGATGACAGGCAACATGTCCAGTATATTTTTCTCCAGAATAAATACAAACAATAAATTGAAAGGGGTGGGCAGTGTGTTGTGGAAAGCATTGAATGGGGGAGTGTTACATATGTTACACTTTTTACTATATGTAAAAAGAGTGTTACATATGTACTGTAGGATGAAGGGAAAAGGTTAAGACTTGATGTTTTAATAAAAATAACCAAACACAAAATAAGAACAAACTAAACATGAAGCTATGGACAAAAGAAACTAGAACAAAACATAAAGCATTGTAAGGCAGCGTGACAAAACGGAACAGAAAACAGCAGCATTCCAACAGAACAGATGCAAGACAAAACTAAAGTCAAGAAGGGACTATTTATAATCAAACTAATTAGCAACCTCGGTTCAGGTGAGAGGTCCCATCACCTGACTGAGGTGCACTCTGGGAAATTAAGTCCAAAACCAAAAGACTTTGGGCGCGAGGTGCCCTCTAGGGGTTATCCCTGACAGAACCCCCCCACCAACAGGTGCCAGCAGAGATCCAGGGCACCCTCCCCAAGGTCCTGTGTCGGGCTTTCTGACACAGAAGCTATGGACCGTGTCCTTTGGGCAGGGTGACGCTGGGCGGTGGCTCGAGGACGGTCGTCGTTGAAGCCAGCAGGCGGAGCGAGCATTGAGTCATCAAAGCCAAGCGGCACCATGAGCATGAAGTCCTCGAACCCAGGAGGAAGTCTAGGGTTCTCTGGGCAAAACGGGCCCTCGGCAGGGACCTCTAGGCAGAACGGGCTTACAGGGAGTTCAGGGCCTACACTAGTACGAAATATTATCAACATCATACAAAATGACTTTTTATTAAATAGGATTTCAGGATAAAATAATTTTGTGTAATAAATGCTCAGTGATTTTGATTTTCAAAAAATCTCACATTAAAACTTTAAAAAGTTTTATTTTAAATCCTAATTTTCAACAAAACAGAAGGATGCCATTATCAAAAGGGAGTCTATTTTTAATCAGTCTCAATGTATTAGAAATTAATCTATTCACATTATCAGCCTCTTCAATCTCTAATCCATGTGTCTATAGCTGGTGGTAATATCAGAACATCTGTGCTTCTGTTGGTGTCTTCAGGGAAAACATAACGTAAATGTTTTGTTCCATCCAGATACAAAGATATTAAGTGTGTTATTAACTAAATCTCTGTGTAAAAAGGCTCTGTAAATTTGATAGGACATGGATTAATGGATTCAAAAGAATATAAAGTTGCCATTTGATTTTAAGGCATGATGCCGTTCTCTTTTGACTTGTAGCCAGTTTGGCCTATGGAGTAAACATTAAGCATGTTCATCATTCCTTAAAGAAAGACTACAGGGTACATTTTATCTGTCAGTATACAAGGACAGCTTTACTTAAATAGCACATAGTCAATAGAATATAGTAACTATAAAAATTTAAAAAAGTTATAAAAAGTTTTAATCAATATTGAGCACATGTAAACCATAAACCGTAGTTTAATGGAGTTTAATGTCCACAAGCAATGTGTAAATGTGAATCAGAGGTTCAGATCTTAAATAGCCCAACTGTCTGTACAAGCTACCAGGTAAATCTGATCTGAATGAGGAGTCTGAGACAAACAGGCTATTCAAAGATGCCTGGATATCACACATTTTCAGAAATGATTAAATCCTTCCATATCAACATTAAAACACACCAGACACAGTTGTATTCACTCAACCTCCTAAAACATAGGGCCACTGCCACCCTGAAGTACAGGAGTTTCAGAAAACAGCATAGAGTACTGGCAAATTGCGGTGGTATAATCTTAATTTTTTTTAATGAATGACATTTAGCAGTTATCTCAACATGCACAGATTTCAGACTTGTTCTTTTTTGCTAGCTTATGATCAGTGTTGGGGGACGTTACTTTTTAAAGTAACTAATTACATTACAAAATTACTGTCTTTAAAAAGTAATAAGTTACATTACAGCATTACTTTCTGATAAAAGTAACTAGTTTGAGTACTTTTCCATTGCAGAAAATGAAAACTCCTTTGTGATTCCTCATGCATGTCGTTTTAGTCAAGACCTTTATAATTATTCTGCCATCATCACTCAGCGAAGTTTGGCCCATAATCTTTTAACTACTAATACCCCATCTCACCTATGCGGTTTCGCGCAGTAGCCGTAAGTACTGTATGGTTCATCATGATTCACTGCGAGTTTTGGCGTTGTGATTAGGTTTCCATCTTTCCGCGCGTCGGTCCTCGCATAGGTGAGAGAGGGGTATAGCAGCAGCAATAACAGAGGGGATCGAGTTATTAGGGACGAGGCTTGTAGGACGACTTTCACACACACTAAGGGATTGGGAATGACTGCTGTCTGGCTCACGGATTACATTAATAATAATAATAATAATAATAATAATATCAATAATATCATCACAATTTTCACATTTCCAAAAATGTAGGCTTTTGACATTAACATTCATGAACCTGATAATATTTTCTATGTTGATGAGAAAAAGAAAGATTGTATATCAATATTGATTTAATACTATTGCTTATTAACTAATTGGTGTTTTAACCAGATTTTTCCAAGCACTAATCACTTCACACATCTTTTGTGTAAGATTACCTTTACGCAGGAATTGAGAGGCACTGCAGTCCAGCGTTAGATCATCACTGAAGTCAGTTATGGGATTCGCCTTCATGACATCAAACTAAACACGTTACAATCTTCTTCCTCTCTTCTTTGGATGTGGATAAACCAAGAAAGGAGCCAAGTTTTTTTTATCTCAAGTCCAGTGTCCTGAAGAAGGAGTGGAGTAAAGGCTGCTAATAAATATTGCCAACCTTATAGGCACATTGTCTTGCCCATAACTGGACATTGTTCTACATTCCACTTCAACCCTTCTGTATTTTATATTATAGTTCATTTATTAAATTTTTTATATTCCTATTTTATTTGATTATTATTAATTAATTCATTAATATTATTTGTACATAATGTAAATTTGTAATTCTTTTTACAGCTAACGTTTTTTTTTTCCTTTTCCATATTTTTCTATATTTGTAATTTGTAAAAATTCTCTTATTTCATAATGAAACTTTTCACAACTGAGCCAACGGTTTTTCTCTCTCTTGTGCTGCGGAATTGTGGGTAATCGTCTCCCCTCCTGGGTCTTAGTGCGCATCTATCACTGGTATAATCAACATCCGTGCACACGTGTACTGTTTACTACAGTAAAACACTGTGAACATGTGTGTGTGAGCGTAAAACATATTTTATTTTGTGTCTGTATGCGTGTGTGTACGGTGCACGTGTAAAGCTAAAGCAAGTCTCATTAGAGAGGTTAAAAATCCATTTTCTCTCTCTGCTCAAGGCTCAGCCTGCACATTGTCTCTTTGCATGCGTGTCATTGGACACCGTGCCCCACACACACACACACACACACACACACACACACAGACCCCTCCTACTTTCGCCTTCACAGACACACACTCTTTCTCTCTGCTCTACAGAGAAACTCTGTGTTTTGGAATATGAATTATGCTCATAATCCAAGGTTCCACTGTACTAAATTCTTTGAATTTAATCTGCTTTAACTCTCTAGCACGCCGTAAAACATCAAGGCATTCACAGTAGTAGTGAAATCTGGCCACAACGGCTCAAGGCCATTCACCAGGCTTTGGTACAGGCTGCAGAGAATGAAATCTGTCTAAAGTCAGCTCCTTCTCCAGGCTGAGCACCTCTTTTAGCAATGCAGCAATGCTAGAGGTAATGCAATTGTTAGGACCCTCAGGAACACAGATTATGCGAATATTATTATGCCGTGATCTGGCGTCCAAATCTTCGCATTTGTTATCCAGTTTAACTAAATCTGCAGTAAGACATTGTATCTTACTTTGCATTGCAGTAAGGTCATCAGTACAATCAGAGAGCGAGCGCTCCATCTCACCTACGGTACCCTTTAGCACAGACAGTCCGGCATCAATGGCGGCCTTACTATTAGCCAGTTGTGTCTTTACAACCTGTAATACCGATTTAATTGTGGACAAGTCATCCCCCAATGCAGCATGTAGTTCCGCCTTAAAGATATCTGCTATTCCGTTCCTTAATGAGGATAGTATCTCGAGCTTCAATCACAGAAACTGCCTGGTGAACCATGGTGTGTCGCGCGGCGGCGAATCACATGAAGGTGAGGCCGTGACTTGTGGATTAGTCAGTTGTGACTGCGTTGTGCTATGGGTTTTAGTGTTTTTACCGAACATTGTAACCCCCTTTAGAAACGAATATACAAATAAAACTGTTAACGGGGAAGAATAACAGTAAAATTAAAACTGGAAAGTGCATTTTAATAACAATTTTAACAATAATCCTCCGGAGCCTCTCAAAACACGTCCTACTCCATTACGAGCTCAACAGCGCCCCCCAATCCTCACTTTAAGGAGTCCATTATTGTTCCTGTTCCAAAGAAACCCCATCCTGCTTCCCTCGATGACTATCACCCTGTAGTGATGAAGTGCTTTGAACGGCTGGTCAGAGACTTCATCATAAATGTGTGAACTGCTCACAACATCCTGGTTGCATACTATGAATGATTAGACAGACAGTCAGACAGACTTTATTGATCCCGTGAGGGAAATTATTGTACTGCAGCAGCAGTTTACACAGACGGGGAAAAAAGGCGAAATGTAATTGTAACTAATATAAATTAATACAGTATTGCAGATGATGCTACATAGAAAAACAGAGTGCAAACTGGTAATTCAAAAATAAAGAAATAAAATTTGCAAATTGTCAATGTATGTATGTATGTATGTATGTATGTAAAATGACAGTGAATAATGGGATATGTATATTAGTAACTGTTACATAAAGGGTAGTCATTGTACAGTGGGATGGCGAACAGGTAGAATGATTTTCTGAACCATTCTTTGTGACAGCATAGCTCCATCAATCTGTTAGAGAATAAACTCCCCTGCCTCTGTATGGGTTCATACAGAGGGATGATTTTGGATTCTCCACGATTGACAGGGGTTTGTTCAGTGATCTGTTGTCTCTCACAGTCCACAACATGTCCAGTTTGTGTCTGATTATGTGTTCAGTCTTGCGGATGGTTTTATTTATCTTGCCTCCATCCTTGGCTGATGCTGCTTCCCAGCAGACCACAGCAGTATAAAGGGCACTTGCCACAACAAACTGATAAAAGATTTCCAGTATCCTGCTGCATACAGTACTGTACATTGAAGGATCTGAGCTTTAGGTCTGCTCAATTTATTCTTATCCACAGCATGTTCCTCCAGTCCAATCTGCTGTTCAAGTGAACACCTAAGTACTTATAGTTGTCCACAACCTAAATGCTCTTCCCATTTTCCTTTTTTGACCCACCTTGTGGTAAAAATAGTTCCTTGGCATGAGACATAAGGTCTTTCTTGGTTGCATCCTTGGATACATCAAGAATGGATCTTTGTAGCATTTCTTTTATAGCTTGCTTTTTTGTGGGTCTACTTTCTTTTGCAGTTTCCTCATCATGGTTTGCATGAGTGAGAGCTGAGCAACACAGGTCTTTGTGTGTGTGTGTGTGTGTGTGTCAGGGGGGTGGAGAGTGGGGGACGAAGCTTTGACAAAAGTTCATGTTTATAAGACTATGCTTGAGGGATTTCACATAATGTTGGCCAATATTTAATATTTTTAAGGTCTTGAGTTTGAGTTTTAATAATCCAAGTACAATCAAAAGTCAGTACTGGTCAACACATTTTCCCCCAGACCTCCTGTGAAACTTTTAGCTTGGTGATATTTACATTGTGTTGAGACTATTGAAATAGTCCCCGCCACCTTCTACATTCTACACTTGTTCCCACAAAAGGTGTAAGAAGTGAGGAATGGGAAAAGATTGGTGTTTAAAAAAAAAAAAAAAAAAAAGGAAGAAAAATTTCAGGAACAGAAACCCAGCTAAATATTTAAATGTTAAGCTTTACCTTTTAAAGTTGAATGCTGCACTGCTCCTGGCATGCATTTCTGACACAATGATGAAGCTTGAAACTAACATTTTAATTTCCTTATTATTGAGAACTAGCCATAACCTCAAAAAAAGACTTTGAGATTATGGGTAAACATTATCTGCAAGATCAAATCTTTTGGAGTGCCCTAAGTTTTGCATGGTGCATCCTTTTCTTTTATTGACTCTGAAATTTTACAAATTTAAATAAAACACAAATCTTGCCTTGAATATTGAAAATGATTTATTTTGTCTTTTGGAGATTCATCTTCTGCTCACTTAACTATTCACAGTAACAAACTTTGACTGGGATGCCCAAACTTTTACATGCCACTCTACCTTTAGTTAAGAAGTACTGTACATACATGCCAGTAGTGTTTCACTGGTCCAGGTGTCATTTCCACCCCACCCACATACACACAATCAGAAACTGTTTTATATGCTCATTGGTTTAATAATCATTGACTTGTGTATTACTAACCTTTCGCTTAAAAAACATTACAGTTTAATGCCTATTAAGGTTGCCGACATAAAGTTACATTGACGAGATATAGCATGGAGAGTGTTTGCCAATTGGCAAGATGTTTCAGAGACATCTGAATTGAATTGAAGATGATGATTCTAAAATAAATCAAAGCTGTAGTAGTGCCTTTTTGTTCTGCAAAGGCTCTGCACAGAACATTTACCATATATTGTATATATCTGTAAATCCTGGCATACTTCTGCACCATGACCAGACTTTTTGTACCTGAAGCACCTTAGCGGTGGAGGGTTATATGGTCCAACTTCATAAATTACAAATCCTATAAACACCTTGGCTGGTAAACGTGTTTAATCCACCTTTATCAGAATAGACAATGTATTGCATTTCTGGTAGTTTTCAAATGTTGGGCTTCAATCACTTTTCCTGTCATATTTCCCTCTCATCTTTACATCATACTAAATGACTGTATTTAGTAAACAGCATTTCAGGATAAAATAATTTTTTTTTAATAATTGCTCTCAGTGATTGCGATTTCAATAATCACACATTTTATTTTTGTTCTTAATTAAAAAAAAACAGAGGGATGCCATTATTAACAGATGTTAAAAAAAATTAATCTTAATGTATTAGAAATTAATCGATTCTTATTAACAGACTCTATCAGCCTCTTCAGTCTCTACTGTAATTAATGTGTGTCCAGGGCCGATGGGAAAAATTTGTGGGACATTTGTGCTTCTGCTGGTGTCTTCAGAGAAAACATATTGGGCTGTAGGTTCTGTGGGGCTGTAGGTTTAAGAGCTGCCACTACGCTGATTTGCTTCCTTTGCCGTGAACGGGGATTATACTCCCAATCTACATTTATGGGAAAAAAGGTTTAAAGAGTCATTCAACAAGGGGCATAAAAACAAAAGAAATATCAGTAGACCTGTTTTAAAAAAATATATTTTTCTAATTATCTCAAAACCTGTCCATCTTACCAATAAACTGCTGTTGGTGTTCCATTTTAAGTCTGTGTGACTCTGTAAAGTAGGGCATCTTCTATTCTTCCCTCAGGTTCCTCCACTCAATCCCAAGCTGCTCACTGATCTCTCTCTGGCTGGCGATTGGTTTGCCCCTGGCCAAGTGTTGCCTTGCTACTTGACCAGTTAAGGCATTCTTAACTCTTTATTTCAACGTCGCCTGACCATCTTGAAATAAAATGCAAATTTTTTGTATCTTCAATCCTCCATAGGTAATTCATGACAACGATTAATTTTGTAAAGAAACTGCACTCCTCAAATTTACCAGCACAAAAGATAATTTTCTTTCTTAAAATATTATTTATTTTACATACTTTAAATGATCCTAGTTCCCCTCATTAGTCAGAAGAAATCATTCCCAATCATTTCCCCCCTCATTTGTATATTGATTTCTATGTGCACAGAATGAGTTTGTGGGTATTTCATGAAGCAGGTGACCTGAGAAAATCAGAAGCAACTTAACGCTGAACAAACCACGTGCACGAGGAGAGAAAAAGCCCTTTCTTTATCAGTGAAGTGCAGGTATGTCACCATGGCAAGAGCAGGGGGGAAAACGTACTGCCTCCTAGTGGTGTTAGACATTAAGTAACAGTCTGACAATTGTGGGAATTTATTTACATAGACAGCAGAGTAGGCATTGCTTATTCAGATTTTGTAACCTAACGAGTTAGCATGCACATTTAATGCAAATTATCTCTTATTATTATTATTATTATTATTATTATTATTATGTCTTGAGACTTTACTACATTGTTCTTTCATTTATTAAATGCAGCGCAATTTGACCAAGAGCAGTCTGTTGCTCTGTTTCCATGTAAATAACTTCAAACTGTTACTGTTGCCTTGTTTACACACCACAGATAGAATGATGAAACTCAGAGATCCTAACACTAAGTATGTTCATGTTCTAAAGCTTGTTCATGCTCATTCAAACTGCTACTGCTCACTTTACACGCCACAAACAAAACACATCCTGATGTTTCTTGTCTGTACTTCATAGCAAAAAATAATGAATAAATAAAATAAATAAAAACACAAAATTTAACCAAACTATTGTCTTCACACTCATTTCTGTTACATGCATACAAAAACATTTCCATCTATCTCTGGCTCTTCATTACACACATGATGAAACCATCATCCACAGAAATCAAACAAGATCTATACAGTGAAAATACTTAACAACTGTTACTATATAAATACATAATTTTTCATTAAAAAAATTTTCAGTTTCTGCCATGACTAGTCCTATATTCATGCTGTGAAGCTGTATTAGTAATTTGTCATTGATAGACAAATCAATGAATTTTTGTGTGTGGGGGTGAGTTTTTGAATGTGTATTGACATTTGGCTATAGTAAAATATATAAGGTAACATTATAGCTGCCAATACAGAAAACTGTGTCAGCAGCTTATAAAAGCTATACTAGTCTTTCATTCAAATAGTATTTGTAATATAATGGTAGTGAAGGCTAGTAGAAGGAGTTAATTTTCCACCTTAAAAAATATAATCATATGTTGGGTGTTTTAATTCTTTGGATTAACTTTCTTACACACACACATACACACCCATGTCAGCTTCTCTTCTGCGCAGTAATCCACACTGGCCTTACCACACTGATGACAGAGGTCTGTCAGATCGTCTGTTTAAATAATAAAATAATGTCTTAAACTATTAAAAATTATCTGGTGCAGTGACATCTGTGGCAATGTGATAACTTTTATATTATAACTAGAGCTGTAACTGCAGCATCCTTTGCTGCATCCTGGCACTTTGATTTTGCACCTAGTTTTACCGAGTGGATCCAGCAGGTGTGTTATTTTCTGATGGATATATTACCTTTTTGAACAACCAAACAAAAGGCAGAATTTAGTGGATATTCAAAGGAACACATTAAACAGTACTTTAAAGTACTTAATGTAAACCTAATGTAAAAGAAGTCATTTCTCGGCATAGGTCATTTATGTATAAAATGTCACAGAAAACACAATACATACTGTACAGCCAGGAACCAGTGATTGTGTTCATTGACTACACCAAACAGCAGCTTGTAGGTTTTGAGGTCCTATTAATTTAAGGCGGATAAATAAGTTTAGAATTATGACCTTCTCTGATCTTCACCAAATTAAAGTTAATGGTTTATGTTACAAAACTACTAACTCTGAATCGTGGGATTTTTCCAGTCCATGCAAATGAGATGGCATAACTATCAATATGAAGGGCCTTCTCATTTTGGGGGCAGTGGTGGCTCAGTCGGTTAAGGCTGTGGGTTACTGGGTTACTGATCGGAAGGTCGGGGGTTCGAACCCCA
>JAQMYI010000013.1:19401961-19415455 GCA_030014275.1 Clariallabes melas | reverse complement strand
TAATATTTGTTTTTCTTCACTTACATTAAACTAATAATACATTTAGCACATTATTCTTCATGTTGTGATTCAGAATATAATGTACAGGGAGTCCAATGCATTTATGTGATTTAAATTAAAAGTTATTATATGGATATGGAGCTTTACTCACTTATTTCAACACACTGCTATTATTTTGAACACGACTGTATTTTTGTGTTCCAGATGTTCCAACATAAGGTAGAGCACATTATGTACTCCATCCTCTGTCTGTCTATTTGCTCTGTATGCAAACTGGGTCCACTGTGTGCGGTAAAACATCCTTGATGCGCTTAATCACCAGCCTGTGCGCGCGCCACTGCCGTATTAGCTTTTTTTCACCTTAACTACCAAGCCACCCTTGTCTCCATTTTGGAATGAGTGAATTTACGTGTGTGTGTGTGTGTGTGAGCAATTGTCATACGATCAGGTTTAGCTGAGGTTTTAGAGAGATAAATACTGCTCTGCTCTCAAACCCTAGTTCAGTGATCAGTAGACGTGTTGTAATGCGGCTGGTTGGCCACCAGGTGTCAGCAGAGCTGAGACAAGTAAATGGTACTGTGTGCAGAATTCACCTATTTAATGCGTGTGGACTTGCGTGCTTTGGCCACAGGAGGGCGCTGAGAGCCGGGTTGGTCTATAACCAGAACATTGGTATTCAGGATGTGTGTGCAGGATAAATTCCGCGGCACTGAGGCGCTCGCGCTGAACCGCTGCTGCCGTTGCAGTTCAGCTCCACGTGGAGCCACGCCCATGTCCAACACAGACCAATCAGAGGGTTAATAGAGTATAATAGTGTGTGTGTGTGTGTGTGTGTGTGTGAGAGAGAGAGAGAGAGCGCGCGAGCTCACACTGGTGTCATTGTTAAATATTATATCCTAATAAAGTGGCCCGCGGCGCGCGCGCGTGTGTGTGTTACCTCATCAACATTTTTTTACATCACACACTCTGCGCGCGTGGGTGTGTGGGCGCGTGTCCTTCCCTCTCTCACGCGCGCGCGCGCGCGCACACACGCCCCCCCTCCCTTCCTCCCTCATTCTTCTTTTTAAAACCGTTACATTGTTGCACAGAGAGAGAGAGAGAGTGACGTCATTTGACGTCCTGCCCGTAGCACGTGTACGGGGCGCGTTCACGTGTCGGGGACGCGCGGACACGAGGGCGAGCGCCGGTGGAGGATGTGTGTGAGAGAGAGAGTGTGTGAGTGTGTGTGTGTGTGTGTGTGTGTGAGGAGCGCTGGTGTTCCTGCTGCGGCTCATCACAGCCATGGAGCTGGAGGTGGAATCCGCCGAGTGAGTCTCGCGCGCAGGAGTGAGTGTGTGTGTGTGTGTGTGTGTGTGTGATGCATGTAAGTTTGCAGCAGTGATTGTTGGTGTTTGTCTGCACTGTTCTGATGCATGATGTAGAGTCAGTCACGTCTCCTGTGTGATGCTCCTCAGGTCAGAGCGCTGTGTGTGTGTGTGTGTGTGTGTGTGTGTGACGACCTGTTACAGAAATGTCATGTTCATGCCGCAGTCATTAAAGGTTGTTCTTATGTGTTGGGTTTATTACTCCACACATTAAACTCTGTCTCATCTGTCAGGTGTGTGTGTGTGTGTGTGTGTGTGTGTGTGTTCCGCAACCTCGAGAAAACATCTGTAGTTAAATAGATGGATGTCTGAGGGGTGTTTAATCATTTTTTTAACTCCTAAGTGCTGACACTATGACCTCGCACCTCCAGGGTCGAGGGTTCGATTCCCACCTCAGGGTCTGTGTGTGTGTGTGTGTGTGTGTGTGTGTATGTTTGTGTTTGTGTTCTCCACATTCTCGTGGGTTTCCTCCTGGGACTCGGGTTTCCTCCTACAGGCTAATTATCGTACAGTTGGGAATAAACATAATGCTGATCTCCTCAGGACTACAGAGGTTCCGTGATGGATGATGTAGTGTGTAGTGAGAAGCTCGTGCGTGTGTGTGTGTGTGTGTGTGTGTGTGTGTGTGTGTGTGTGTGTGTGTGTGTGTGTGTGAGAGCTGATCTCAGGCTGCTCTTTACCGCCGTGTGATCAGAGTGATGGCTGTGAGTTTGACGTGCTGAGGAGACAAACCTGTTTACACCGGAATAAGAGGTTTTTGTTCATCCCCGGGGAGGAACATGAGGAGCTGAGAGGAACCGGAGTGTAGAAGAACATTACAGCTGCAGGAGCTTCATTACTTCATTACAGCTACCTGGGGTTTAGATCAGTCAGTAAACATTACTGTAGTGTAGGAGCATCTGTGGAGTTACGGTAACAGGTAGCGAAGACGGAAAATTTCAGATTTATTTTCTATTAAATTAAATGGAACCTAAATTTTAGTTAAATAAATTTTAATTGCGTTTAATGTTTTTAATTATTTGTGGGTTTTAGCGATCTATAGGAAATTTGTTAATTATTGTTATGTGTGGTTTGAGAAATAAAAACAATAGAATCAAATATGTAAAAACTAATTTGAAATATTATATACAGTTATTATTATTATTATTGTTATTATTATTAATATAGTCATATTTTATATCGTTATCACTATAATTATTTAACGATGGTTACATACATTTATAATATATTTTCTAATATACGTATTTTTTGGTATTTTTTTAGGTTTTAGCCTTCTATATTTTATACATTTCTTAATTACAGCTGTGTGTGGTCTGAGAAATAAAATTAATAAAAAAACATTAAAATTAAAATATATATATATATTTTATTATTATTTTATTCATATTATTATTATAAATTTTGTATAGATCTCACTATAATTATTTAATAATGCTTGCATACATATATACTGTATATAATACATTTAATGTAATATAAACACCTTTATGTGAAATGTATTAATTACAGCGGCCTGGGGTTTGAGAAATAATATAAAATATTAAATAATAATAATGAATGTATATTAAAAAATATATACATTCATTATTATTATTATTATTAATCTTATATGTAGTTATCACTATTTAATGAATTCTTCAGTTACTTCTCATATTTCGTAAACTGTATTTTGTTTTGTTTTATGGAGATGATTAATGATTTATTTTTTATTATGTATTTTTTATATAAATTTTTCATTTGTAATAATTATGTATATTTTATTATTCTTTATATTAGTTTTTTTCTTTCCTTCTCTTGTTAATTACATTACACACACTGTATTCTTCTTTACTGGTCTCTAGTGTAACAGGTGTGTGTGTGTGTGTGTGTGTGTGTGTGTGTGTGTGATGCTTTGGGTGGGTCATGAACTTATGTTCTGAATGATGCAGAAGGTTAGATCAGACCTGACAGCTTGTGTGTGTGTTTTTTTGTGTGTGTGTGTGTGTGTGTGTTGTCTCGGGACAGTGTGATCCGGCTGATCATGCAGTACCTGAAGGAGAACAATCTGCCGCGCACACTGGCCATGCTGCAGGAGGAGAGCATGGTGGCGCTGCACACGGTGGACAGCATCGAGAGCTTCGTGGAGGACGTGAACGCGGGCCGCTGGGACGCCGTGCTGCGAGCCATCCAGCACCTGAAACTCCCCGACGAGCTGCTCATTAACCTGTACGAGCAGGTGAGGGGCTCAGGGACGCGACTCAGCTCCAGCACACACGCACGTCACAGGACGCTAGAAACTCTTTTATCTTTTGAGACTCTGATGTTGTATCTCACAACTGTTTGTTTGTGTTCCACAAGTCCTGTTTCTTTACCAAATGTGTTTATGGTGTTTATTACCAAAGTGCTTGATCCTGGTCTCCACACACACACACACACACACACACACACCGCTCCAGAGAGACTCAGTTTATTGGATTCTTTCAGGACGGACTTTAGTGCAGTTTGTTCTCACAGATGTTGTTACTGATTAGACGTCCGACAGCTTCAGTGATCCAGTGCAGGATGAGATTCTCGAAGGCTTCTGGAAGATTTCTTTGTTTCAGATTTAATCGTGTTTAACAGGACGTCTTAATCTGGAGGAATCTTGTTGTGACTGATGAAGAGATTTACCACGTAATGTATTTAAACACCGCGCAGGTCAGGAAGGTTTCTAATCATTCTTCAAACTCCAGCTCAGGGTGAGGACGTGTGTATACGGGAGCTGCTGCTGTAATCATGAAGACAGTCCTGTGTTCCTCTCACCATATGCTTACAGTATCTCTGGATATTTCCCACCAGGTGGTACTGGAGCTGATCGAGCTGAAGGAACTGGGAGCGGCGGGTAGTTTATTGACTCAGACGGACCCCATGATCATGCTGAAACACACGCAGCCTGAACGATACGCCAAGCTGGACACTCTGCTCACAAACAAGAACTTCGACCCCAGTAAGGTACGTGTGTGTGTGTGTGTGTTTTAAACTCGCTGGAGCGTACGGTTTGTAAACTTGTACCGCTGCATGAAAGTAGGTGGGGTTTCTTTAACGAGTGGGCGGAGTCAGCGTATGGTTTAAACTATACTCTCTTCTCTTGGTACTTTGGCAAGACAGGAATCTGAATTCAAATTTTTGCGTCCAGATGAGTTTTTCGAGGCAGCACCTCTTCGCTAACCTGCGGTCTTAATTTATACACACAATTCCTCTCTCTCACTCTGTATTGCTGAAGGTTTACCCAGAAGGCAGCAGTAAAGAGAAGAGCAGGTTGGGTATCGCCCAGGCGCTGATCGGAGAGGTCAGTGTGGTTCCTCCGTCTCGCCTCATGGCTCTGCTCGGGCAGGTGGGTTCTCATCCGTCCGGAAGCTTCATACCTTTAATTACCAGTTTCACTCCTCCTTCAAACATGGCATTTCAGTGTTTATGTAAATGAGCTATTGCTGAGACACGCCGCCTGACAAAACATTAGAGCAACAAGCCCTTTTTTTTCCATGAGGTCACATCCCTAACTATCGAGGTAAAAGGACAAAAAGCAGGGACCAAAACGTAATTTTTTCCTAATACGTCCCTTTAATGTAATAATAGTAAGTAAATAAACCCCCCCTTGTCCTGTTGTTACTCTTATTAAGTGTTAGATGTAGTGTTGAATTTGATGACGTGTCAGTCCCAGACAGGGCGTGATCGATCAGTCTAGACTGTAACAGTTCATTCCGTCTGGGGTAAAGCAGACTGAGGATGCTGCATGTTAAACCTGTAAATTACACCAATGATAAACCGGTAAAGACTAAACCAGGTTTTCCGCCCCACCGAGTGTCCGTCTTCTCCACACAGGGTCGTCTGTGTGAGAGCGCCCTCTACAGGCTGCAGGAGACCAAAGCACTGAGGCAGTTCGGATCATTAGCTATGCTGGTAAGTGAAGCATGACATCACTCCCTGTCGCGCGTCTCTGCCGTAACCTCCTCCTCTGTACGCGAGACTAGTCTTGTCTTTACCTGTCCCCTCCTCCAGTCTCTGAAGTGGCAGCAGCACCAGGGTCTCCTGCCCCCCGGCATGTCCATAGACCTGTTCCGGGGCAAAACCATGATGAAGGACCTGGAGGAGGAGCGCTTCCCCACCCAGCTCGGCCATCTCCTCAAGGTAGAGTGACAGGACACGAACCACCCCGGGTCCGAGGAGCCGGGTCTTTAACCTCCAGAACCCGGGGAGTGAAGCGGCCCAGTGTTGGAGAGATGAGCTGCAGCTTTCATGCAGGAATTAATGAATGATTTATACAGAAGATGAGTCACTGTACCTTACAGCGGGAATCCATTAATGGGGATTTAAAGGAACTGATCCGGACATATACAGCAATAAGCAATAAGTTAAAAAAATACAATGCAGACAGAAGGTGTTTACGGCTAGACAAGAACCGTGTCGCTGCTCAGACGAGACAGACGCCAGATAACAAACACACTTTTAACACAACAATGTATAAAAACCTGTTTTGGCTTTTATTCTGAGTGATTTTTTTAATATCTTGTCAACACACACACACACACACACACACACACAGGGTGCCATAATTGTTTTGTAGGCCCGAGGCCCCTCTCTCTCTCAGATGGTCACCGTGGTGACTCACCGCGCCTCCTGATTGACGACCTCAGGGTGACAGTAGCTCCGCCCACCAACACATATGACCTTTCACCCTCAGCACCATGATATCATCATGGTGTGGGTGTGTGCTAACTTAATGCTAATACACTTTCTCTGGTGGCCAGCGCTTATGCTCGCCCACACACACACACACACACACACACACACACACAAGGATAAGAAGTGATTACAGTGCTGAGCGGTGCACGAGTCTCTCAGCTCTAATATATGTTAATATGTTTATAATTTAATATAAAGTGCAGCGTGGTCTGTCAGTTAATTAATCAGAATATCTTTATTATTATTATTATTATTATTATAACTCTGAGTTTACGTCAGTGCAGCGTCAGCGCAACGCTGCCTTAACACGTCAAATACTGTAAATAAATAGCAAGACAGTTTTGAAAATAATGAACGTACACTCGACATACCTGACAGTTAGTTTGTTTAAATGAAATAAAACCTACTTTTAGAGGAAGAATGAGGTTAATATGTTCTTCTATTTTAAGACTTATTTTGTTCAAGAATTGTAATTATTCGATTACTTTCTCTTGTACGTAAATTTATCTGTAAAATGTTGACCCTTGATGATGCTTTAAGATAAAATTTATTTTATTTGTACTTTAAATTCATGTTTTTTTATCTAAACCTTTAACATATTAAGACTATTTTATATAGTTTAACATATAAACTACACGGCACAGAGTCTGCTCCAGGACCAGCGATCCCACCTTAAATACAGCCCTGAGTAAATGTAATGTGTGTGTGTGTGTGTGTGTGTGTGTTACAGTTTGGGCCGAAGTCGCATGTAGAATGCGCTCGGTTCAGTCCGGATGGTCAGTATCTGATGACGGGATCAGTGGACGGATTTATCGAGGTTTGGGATTACACCACCGGGAAAATCTGCAAGGTGAGGACGAAATGTTCCTCATTAAATTCCTTTGAACTGAAACATCAATTCTACTTTGAAATTTTAAATACTTTGAGTTCTACTTTCTAAACACACACGCATGTCAAACAGTTTGTGCAAGTTTAAGTCACTTTTAGGATTAAGTCAGAACTTTTATTATAATTTAGAAAATAACCACACACACCTCAGTGCGTGTGTGTGTGTGTGCAGACTGCTGTTAAAATCCACTATTCTGTACTGTCAGAAATCAACCTATTAAAGTATGTTTTTAGAATAAAAATGCACACACACACACACACACACACACACGCACACACACACACACAGAGACTTTCCCGTTTAGTTCCGCGCTCTTCCTCTCTCTGGAGTGAACCTCTGAGGTGTGTTATGTGGGTCACCCTGAGCGTCTCTGACGTCTGTCCTGCACACGCGCGTTCCAACCGCCAAAAATATCGCCGGCCGACTTCTCACTTTTACAGTAGAGCGCACTGAGGGATCGCTGAGGTGTGTTTACAGCCGTTACACTTTCACACCTCGGAACGGGATGACCCGCGCCACACACACTCACACACACACACACTCACACTCATACACACTCACACACTGTGTCGAAATGAAGCTTAAAAAAAACAAAAAAGTAATAATGATAAAAATGTGAATTTGAAAATGATTGAAAACTTATTCATGTAAATTAGTTCTTTGCTGTTTGTTAAATTAATATTGGTGTAAAAGTGTAATAATAATAATAATACATTCAAAACCAATCCTTCAAAACTTCAAATAAAATTGTATATCATGAATATTAATGAATAAGTCATAAAATGTAATATGTTATTAGGTTTAAGGAATATTAATGAACAAGTCATGGGTATTGAATATTATTGAGAATTCTGTTGATAGTGTGTGTGTGTGTGTGTGTGTGTGTGTATAGGATTTAAAGTATCAGGCTCAGGATAACTTCATGATGATGGATGAGGCAGTGCTCTGCCTGGCGGTGAGTCACGACAGCGAGATGGTGGTGTCCGGGTCTCAGAATGGAAAAATACAGGTACTTCACCTCAACCTCCAACCTGAACTCAATCTCCACCTTTACCTCAACCTCCAACCTGATCTCCACCTTTACCTCAACCTCCAACCTGATCTCCATCTCCACCTTTACCTCAACCTCCAACCTGAACTCCACCTCTACCTCAACCTCCAACCTGAACTCCATCTCTACCTCAACCTCCAACCTGAACTCCATCTCTACCTCAACCTCCAACCTGAACTCCATCTCCACCTTTACCTCAACCTCCAACCTGATCTCCACTTCCACCATCTAATCCCCAACCTGATCTCCTTTACCTCAACCTCCAACCTGAACTCCATCTCTACCTCAACCTCCAACCTGAACTTCATCTCTACCTCAACCTCCAACCTGATCTCCACCTCCACTATCTAACCCCAACCTGATCTCCACTTCCACCTCCACCATCTAACCCCCACCTGATCTCCACCTCTACCTCCAACCTGATTTTCACCTTCTCCTTTACCTCAACCTCCAACCTGATCTCCATCTCCACTTCTATCTCCAACCTGATCTCCACTTCTACCTCAACCTCCAACCTGATCTCCATCTCTACCTCAACCTCCAACCTGAACTACATCTCTACCTCAACCTTCAACCTGATCTCCACCTCTACCTCAACCTTCAACCTGATCTCCATCTCCACCTTTACCTCAACCTCCAACCTGAACTCCATCTCTACCTCAACCTCCAACCTGATCTCCACCTCCACCATCTAATCCCCAACCTGATCTCCACCTCAACCTCCAACCTGATTTTCACCTTCTCCTTTACCTCAACCTCCAACCTGAACTTCATCTCTACCTCAACCTCCAACCTGATCTCCATCTCCACTTCTATCTCCAACCTGATCTCCACTTCTACCTCAACCTCCGACCTGACCCCATCTCCACCTCTACCTCCCGCCTGATCTCCACTTCTACCTCAACCTCCAACTTGATCTCCATCTCCACCATCTAATCCCCAACCTGATCTCCACCTCATCCTCCAACCTGATTTTCACCTTCTCCTTCACCTCAACTTCCAACCTGATCTCCATCTCCACTTCTACCTCCAACCTGATCTCCACTTCTACCTCAACCACCAACCTGACCATATCTCCACCTCTAGCTCCAACCTGATCTCCACTTCTACCTCAACCTCCAACCTGACCATATCTCCACCTCTAGCTCCAACCTGATCTCCACTTCTACCTCAACCTACAACCTGATCTCCATCTCCACTTCTAACTCAACCTCCAACCTGATCTCCAACATCAAACCAATCTCCAACCACATTTCCACCTCTACCTTAACCTCCAGCCTGATCTCCAAACTGATCTCCACCTCCACACTAACTTACAATCGGATGTTCACCTCTACCCCAACCTCAAACCTGATTCCACCATCCAACCTACAACGTGATCTCCACCTGCACCCCAACTTCCATCCGGATCTCCAACCTGATCCCCACCTCCACCTTCACCCCCAACTCCACCCCGACTTCCACCTCCATCACCTTCTCAACCACCAGTACCAACTTGACCTTCACCCCAACCTCCAACCTGATCTCCATCTCCATCTCAGTGTTCACGTCCACCTCAGACTCCATTTCAGTATTTATGAGGGACGTCACTGACGTATCTTCCAATGTAAAAGGGCTTTCAGAGTGTCTGTCTGTTACAAACCCTATTATTATTATTATTATTATTATTATTATTGTTGTTGTTGTTGGATCAAACAGTCCATGTCTGAATACCTTGTTCTTGGTCCGGTTATTCTTCTCAACTATTTCTCTTCTCAACGGTTATTTCTTCTCAATTTACAAATAGTGAATTTGACAGAAAGGTGTAGGTGCCCCGCCCCCAGCCCCGCCCCCAGCCCCACCCTTCACATTCATCCTACCACAGATAATTAGGCTTTTATTAATTGACAATTAAATTAGATTTTCAATCCAGCACTCTGCCCTCTGTAACTTCATTCTTCATCAAATTCTGGATGATACTGTGTGTGTGTGTGTGTGTGTGTGTGTTATTTTTGACATGGTCGTGTCTCCTCTCTCCAGCTCTGGAGGATTCGTAACGGTCAGTGTCTGCGCAAATTCGAGCGCGCCCACAGCAAAGCTGTCACCTGCCTCTGCTTCAGCAGGGACAACGGTCAGCTCCTCAGTGGCTCCTTCGACCATATCATCAGGTTCACACACACACACACACACATACTGTACACACACACATCTCTTCCCTCATTCGTTCCTTTGGCTGAGTTCATTCCTTCCTGAGTGTAAAATGCTGGAAGGACAATCTGGATCTCACTGGGAGTCACTTCGCTTCTCTTAACAGCTGCTTTACCTTCACTGCAGTGTGTGTGTGTGTGTGTGTAGTCTGTCTGAGCTGATGGTGTGTATGTGGGTCTGTAGGTGTTGAAACAAACATTGCAGGTTATAATTATGTATTTTCAGGTTGCAGTGTTAAAAACAAGGGTATGAGTTTTTACTGAGTTCATGGTTGTGTAGAACATCATGTAGGTGCATCAAGACCACTGTGTGACCTTCGCACAGAATAAACACAAAACCCTCGATCTGGACCATAAATTGGATAATCAGGTCATGCTAACAGAAGTATAAATGGGATTTAATTTGATGGAGTAGCGTCACAGCCTCTGTAGCCACACAGTGTAGAGGAATGTAAGCGTTCCTGATCAGCGTGAGGTTTCTGGATGATGCGTTACGTTAAACCTCTCCTAGTTTTGTCTAAATGAGGGAACCTATCCAGTGTTCTACATTTCAGACAAACAGAATCTCACTAACCAGCCTGACGTTAGCAGTTCTGCAGAATCAGTGCTAGGCTCTTGGTCTATGTGTGTGTGTGTGTGTGTGGGTGGGTGGAAGGAATTCTGATTTTCCACGTGCACTCCAGCAACGGAGGAGGAAGAAAGAAAGATAGCATGTTTCTATTCCTATCTGAGGAAAGCGAGATGGTTCTGGCGGATGCAGCTGCTTCGCTACGTCAGTTTCTAAGCAAGCGAGAGAGAGAAAAAAAAAAAGGCAGGAAGGAATGATTAGTTTAGTGATTGGGTTCTTATTGAAACACAAAAACTCCTCAGTCAGGCTGAATCAGATGTGCACGGCGCATGACTCAACACATAAATGCCACATGGGCACAAAAGCAGATGAGTAGGTTTGAATATATATATATATATTTAAAGAAGGCTGTTGCGTATCTTGGGTTTTGGTTAGACTAATCACTGTTTAAATCCATCAGACTCCACGGACTGAAATCAGGAAAGATGCTGAAGGAGTTCCAAGGTCACACCTCCGGCATAAACGATGTCATCTTCTCACACAACGGCCAGTTTGCCGTTAGCGCCTCAGCAGATGGCTCGGTGAAGGTGAATCTGCATTACATTTGCACACAGACCCTGATGGACGATTACATCCCTCTCCTCCTCTCCTCCTCTCTCCTCCTCTCCGCTGGGGCATTAATACTGATCCTCTGCTTCTCAGATCTGGAACGTAAACACGGCAGAATGCACCATTACCATCAAAACTCCCGATGTTCCAGAAGGATCTGACATTACGGTTAACAACGTGGTTCTGGTACCCAAGAACCCGGAGCACTTTGTGGTGTGTAACCGGACCAGCACTGTGGTCGTCATGAACGTCCAGGGCCAGGTAACTGCGTCTGATTGGATCCCGAGATCTTGTGACGCGACTTGGACTCGAGCTGCTGACTGGAATTTGCTGATGACTTGGACTGGAGAGCTGCTGACCTTCTCACTCGACTCTGTGAGCTCCCACCACGAATTGGTTGAATTAGACTCCATGAGGCCTTAACTTGCGCCGTGACAAAGACAAGACTTGACTTGGACTGTCTGAACCGCTGACTTGAGACTCGACTTGCATTTAAGAGCTGCAGAGGCTCATAGACTTAAGACTCTTCAAGTTGGGCTAGAAAGTTGTTGACTTTAGATGAGACTTGGACTCGAGAGCTGCTGCCTTTGTGATGTGACTCTGGCTTTGATTGTTCCTGACGTCTTGGGTTTGACACCTGCTAACTTTGAGACTTGACTTGAAAACAGCTATTTTGATTCTCCACTCTGCTCTCGAGTCGACTTGAAGTCCAAAGAGCTGCTGATGTTGTGCCTCAGCTTGTAGATGAGGACTGCTGACTTGTAGCACAACTTGGACTTTACTTGTAACCGACACAGGTTTTCATTCAGTGTTTTCATCATCGTGTGTGTGTGCGTTAATGCCCCAGCTGAAATACCCTTCAGGTAATGTATAATTTCATCACTCATACTCCGTGTGTTTCACACCTTATATGAGGTCACATTGGGGGAAAAATCTAACTGGCTCGTTTAAACCCTGGACTATACAAGAACAATTGTTGTTTCTCTTGTTATTTGTTTGTTTTGTACACACACACACATACGCGCCCTTGAAATGACCTTACTGTTCCTGGCCAATTGTGGTGCTCTCAGGTGCAGATCATAAACCACTGAGATTAAACAATGAAAACGATCAGATAATTCTGGGGTTCCAGAGCTGAATTTGGAGAGTTAACAAATTTAGAAAAACGCTGTGGTCTAAACTCCAGAGGCCGAGGCGATCGTCTCTCCCACACTTTTTCATCGCTCGGCTGCTTGCTGACTCACTCGCTCTCTTAACCTCCTCCGCCTCCTCAATCTTCCATTCCATCTGCTCTCTTGCTCTCGCTCTTCCTCTCTTCCTCCCTCGCATTCTCTCTCTCGCTCTCCTTTTCTCTGTCTAAGGTGCTGAGGAGTTTTAGCTCAGGAGTGAGAGAGGGAGGAGACTTCGTGTGCTGCACGTTGTCTCCACGCGGGGAGTGGATCTACTGCGTGGGAGAGGACTACGTGCTGTACTCCTTCAGCACCATCACCGGAAAGCTGGAGAGAACTCTGACGGTACGCTTCCGTCCTCGACTCTTCGTTAGTTTCCCCTTTCTGTAAAGGTAAATGTGTCTGATAAGAGCTCGGGCGTCTGGTCATGAAGGCACTTTATTAGTGTGAGGAAACTTTTAGAGGACAGCGAAACTTTCTGAGGACAGCTAGCCAGCGCCGGGTATGTGTTTTAGCCCATTATTTTCTGAACTCTGACAGTCTCGGTGGAAAAAATATAAAATAAATTGGCTTGTTAGCCGAGTCAGCGCTTTTAGCTCGCTAGCGACCTGTCCGTGTGGGGTTCGGTTCTTGCATGCCTGTCACTTTTTAACGAGGCGTACATTATTGAACCTGCGAGGGAAGAAAAGACGAGCCTTCATTCTATTCAATTTTCTTTGTAAAGAACTTTTAACATTATTGAAGAAAGTGACTGTAGCTGAAGGAATAAAATCTGGATCCAATTCCTTTTTACGCCATGATAGTTAAAAATCAAATATATTCACAAGTGTTCCAGAAGCTGAGCGAGCGGAGAGGACCGCGGGGGGGGGAGTACAGAGTACAGAGTACAGTTCACCTCTCCCAAATGAAGCGGACAAGAAGGGGGCTAAATTATGTCTACCTGACTTTCTTACAAAT
>JAQMYI010000013.1:18831217-18843904 GCA_030014275.1 Clariallabes melas | reverse complement strand
TTTGGCGTGTTTGATACACACATGCTTCACAACCGGCAACACGAAAAGATGTTCCCATAGCTTTTTCACGCAGCATCGAGTGTAGCTTTTGAAAGGGAACAGCAGGTTATTTCATCTGATACAAAATTAAAAACTATCAGTGTAGATTGACTTCATGAAAAGTCAGGTTCATGTAGTACAACATTCACTGTCTGCCGAAAGTCTTTTGGCATATTTTATAATATTTTAAAGTTGTCAGAAGAAGCGATTGGGGTACGGTATGTTTAATGACAGTCTTAATGTGTCTTCTGTTTCTGTCTGATCCAGGGGCATTCTGGGGGGAAAAACTCAAACACCAGGTTGTGTTATTTTGACCCAGCAGTTGGTTTATTCTTCTACGAACTTTCTGGATTCTTCACTTCTGACTGGATCACGCTCAGAGCACTCAGTGTTTATGGTAAGTTGATGTGAATTTTTACTCAGGTTTTCAGTAAGCTGTGGTAGGAGCAAGCAGATGTTATTGTTCAAATTAAATGCTTTGACATGGGGGTATGGGGTTAGAGTTTTTTATTATTTAAAAAAAATGAGAAAAATGCACCATTGTTAAGTCGTAGTTGAAAATGAGTTATATCTGCATCCTTAAGAAATATTCAGTACTGTATAAGAATGAAAATTCATCACATAAATATTGTATTCATCTAGGGACGTAAATGTTAGTTACAGTATATTGCAACACTAAGTGATGGTCTGTAATCCACAGATGGGGACCAACATGATGGAAATGATATCTGCAAAATATAGAGGAACCTGACAGACCTTTCCCATTGTTGGAGACAATGCTATTGATACAGACTCTTTGTTGGAGGCCGTTGATGTTTGTTTTAAAGTGTCTTTCTGTGTCCTTCCACCCGGGAGTTTCTCCAGCATCCTGTAGATCAGATTGATGGTTTGTTTGAGTAATCATCTGTTACATTTTTGAAGTAAAGTTTTTTCAGCACGCATTTAATCAATTATATTTAAAAAAAATTTATTGTTCTTGATTGTAATGTCATTTTAAAAGTAAATTAAATAGTAACAGTTAAATAACTAATAATGAAAATAAAATATTAAGATGTGTATAAGCACAGATAGAACACCAGATTGTGGATTAGCTGTTTACCTTCTCCCACCATTTCTTCACTTCTTCATCAAATTCTGTCCATTTACTCCATTTTCTCGTGACATCCTCAGCAGACATGATGATTCAGACGAGTTACACACGTGTCCCGCAGTGAGACGGTTTCAGCGCAGACTCAGTGTAAATGTTATACTCTCACACTGACGAGGGATGAGGAAAATTCCAAGGAAGTCTATTTACTTTGGAGAATACACACACATGTGCATACACACTTATATCAAATGTTATATAAATAATATAAACTGCAACAAAGAAAAGAAAGTCATAAAAACCAAAGGAACAGCAGTTTATTAAAGTATTTATTTGTGTTACATCAGCTTTGTACATTTTATGGGATTTCATGCAAGTAGTTTTAATTATTCTGGCTCTTATGTGTATTAGTATTTTATATAGCTGTGTTAAGTGTCTTACTTTGTGCTGCCTAACACGGGTATCACACCGTTAGGATTGAATTTAACTCCGTTGTACAAGCACAATGAAAATAACACTAGCCTTGAACTGTGAATCTTTTCACAATATTACTATAAAATATAGACAGTTTTTAACTGATAATTCTCTCATGAGATTTGTTATAAAGTGGAAAGCCATGACCCATGTTTGGATCACTAGGACGTTGGTGTAGACTCCGTTTAAACCCAATCATGACACTCACACCTGTTACCAGTTCACCTGCTTATTGTAGAACGTTTCAACTTAGTGTAACTTGAATATTATATAAACTTTTATATTTACAAAACATTTGTGAGTTAATATAAGTTGAGGAGAATTACTGAATTGGGGTTTATATTGGAGAGAGTATTCTGTAACAGTGTGATCTGACCTGGTGGATGGAAGGAGATACCTGCAGATAACTAAAGAACACTAACGATTATCATGGAAAACATTCAGCTTATTCAATGTGTGGTTGCAGAACGTTTAGTCTGGTAGCAAAAGTCTCATTAATAATTCACACAAAAGACACGATGCACACATGCGTGAAACCCAATTAATGTGCATGAAAAAAAATTTCACAAAAAAACAACTCACGTGCACAAAATAAATATTTATATTCATAATATACGTTTCACAAATGCAAAACACAATTCACAGATGTACAACTGTTTACAAAATTTCTGAATGTTTAAAATTCACAAGTCTATCATGGACAGTTAATATGAAAATCATCTTTCGTGTGTGAATACCCCTGGATTTGTGTGTGTGTGTATTTTTGTGACTTTGCTGACTCCAACGTGGGTCACTCGTACTCTTTAGCCAATCAGATGCGACCTCACCATTCGACCAATCACAGCCCTGCAGAAGCACTCGAGTAGCTCAGCTTTACACACATTTTGCGCAGTCTGAGTTAATTACAACAGAAATCAAGTTTTACCGACTCAAACCAAGAACAGGATGAACGTCTAAGTTATTACTTTATTTCATAATGTTTATAACAGAGTTAACCACTTTATCATCTTTATAAACACTTCACCCTCATTACATGTTTGTCAATTAAGACAGTCACAGTTTTTAATTTGGAGAATAGATGTTTCTATGGGTCACAGGGTTTTCTGTTATATCTGAATGACACCAGATTTGCTTTTATTTCATTAACAGCTCAAATGTGTAGAACATAATGGATTAAAGCTGCACGATTTCAAATTTGCTTTGGTGCGTCACTGAGCCAGAGAGCGGTCGTCATTTACAGTATAGGAATTATTAAACAGCTTCACCAACCGTCTCTTCTGTCACCATTAGTTCGTACAATATGATTTCCTTACAGTAATTCTAATTATCAGAGGTACTGGTGTAACATCTGAACCACCTCAGTCCGGGGAAAAAAGATCTGATTCCCCGGATTACTGAGCCGCCGCTATGTCTCCCCCTAGTGTGTCTACGTGTGTACTTGTTCCCCAGTAATATTATTATCACCAAATCTAGTGCACCTGTGTCTACCCCTGTGTGTCTCTATATATACCAGCCGAGCCCATAGCCCTTTGTCTGGTCACTGTCGTGCACCGTAGTGTTTGTCTCGTATATATATGTGTGTTACGTGTGCTTCTTCTTCCCCCAGGAGTGACAGGCGTCTGCAGGCCAGGGCAAAGTGCATGGACATATGAAAAGGCCTACGGGTAGACCACAGCAAGGACTAAAGGTCTGTGAGTCTTCCAAGTTCAGAAAGCCTTGTTTTTCCCTGCATCTGCGTCTGCCTTCTATACACCATGATAGACATCACAACTGGAATGAAAGTTTGTATCTCTGATATAAACACTAATGTCTACAATACAAACCAAAATAGAGTTTTTGAAAATTTAAAACATTTTAAAAGTGACTTTAGCTTCAAATAAAGGTCGTATCAGTTATATCAGGAAAAGTGGTTGCTAAAAATGTACTTCATTCATTCATTCATTCATTCATTCATTCAAGAGATTAGTCCAAAATGTTGATTTATCCAGTAATACAATAAGTAAAGCTTTGAGTCTTGTGGGAGAATTATGTTTATTGTAAAGAATCGAAAATCATTTATCCATTTATGCAGCTTAGAGTGAATTATCAATAATTATAAAAGATTTAATTGATGAAATAAAATAACACATATCAGCTGGTAAAACTTGTCAGAGTACAGCATTTTCTTTATATTTATATTTGTCTGATCCACTGATGCTGTATGAGGTTGATTAGATTTGAAAGGACTCTCATGACATCTTCTGGAATATGTATCATTTCCTCCATATTGCTCCAATAACAACCAGCTCCTGTCTGTAAATGACCTGTAGGTAGTCAATGTTCAGTGTCTGTCTCTCCAAGACATGAACCAAACCATCATGAAGTCATTGAAGAATGTACTGCTGGAGAGATTCCATTTATTGCTGTAATTGTAAGTTCAAACGAACCAAACACCAGTTTAGAAAGTCATAATAAATGATCAGTTCACCACTTAAACAGTAAAGACAATAGTCAGTCACATGATATTTTTACTATGCTGAGTGTTTGCAGTGTTTCATTTGAAAATGAAAAACTGTGACAAATACGTAATGAGGGTGAAGTGTTTATAAACATGATAAACTGATTAGCTGTGTTATTTACGGCGAAGTTCATTAATGAAACATTATGAAAAAAAGTAATAACTTACATGTGCATCCTGTTCTTGGTTTGAGTTTTTAAAACTTCATTTCAGTTGTAATTAACTCAGCCTGCACAAAAGGTGTGTAAAGCTGAGCTACTTGAGTGCTGCACTCCTGCAGGGCTTTGATTGGTTGAATGGTGAGGTCGCATCTGATTGGCTAAAGAGCATGAATGACCCACGTTGCTGCCAGCAAAGTCTCAAAAATACACACACACAAATCCAGGGCGATTCACACAAAAAAGACGATTTTCACATTCAAAGTCCATGATACACTTGTGAATTTTAAACATTCAAAAATGTTTGTTTCACATCTGTGAATTTCAGTTGTACATCTGTGAATTGTGTTTTGCATATGTGAAACGTATATTATGAATATATATATTTATTTTGTGCATGTGAGTCGTTTTTTTGTGAAGGTTTTTTTTCGTGCATGTGAATTGGGATACACATGTGTGCATGTGTGCATTAACCAGCTTGAGCTCATCTTGATCTTGAGAATATTGAAGCCCCATTTCTGAAGTGAGACAGTCTGCGTCTAGAAGAGACACTTCACTTCGCTCGGCGCTTTGCTCGATGCTTGGCATCAAAACAAGAAGCGCATGCGTGATACATGATACTCGGTGCTCGTAAACCAAGACAATGCTCGTTTTTCAAGTCAAAATTTATTAAAAATCCTTGCTCGTCTTGCGGAACACTCGTAAACTGCGTTACTCGTAATCCGAGGTTCCACTGTATTCCTTTTCCTCATCATAGCATTATCTCTACAGTAGTTAATGCACTTATTCGCTGCATAGCAGTGTTATATATTATTGACTGCATTTATTGTTTGTGTATAGATCTATTTAATTAACCTGCATCAAATTGCACAAGGCCAATGTTTGCACGGATTTGGACTATTTGAACTTCTGGTGGATGATAAACTGATTTTGTTGCATTTTTAGTACCTGTACTGTGTAGGGACAAAATTTCTTTCTATCTATCTATCTATCTATCTATCTATCTATCTATCTATCTATCTAATACTTTTTATTAATAATTAAAAAAATAGATCAGCTTTACATTCATTTTTTATTGATAATATTACAGAAAATAGCAATAAAATACAAGTATTTTATATATAACTGTTCAACATACACATACTTACATTTTTTATTTAATACCGTATCTTGACTATGATACACTGACTCTGTATTTGAACAGACTGTGTCACTTACAGTGTCCAATTACTGTGACCAATGATCACTTAAGCAAAAATTCTATATTTTAAATAGTCAAAGTCAAAGTGGTCATCTAACTACAAAGCAATAAAATAACATTATTATACTCCACTTTCTGGTCAATCATGTCCTACGGTCTTCCCTCCTGATAAAAGCATTAAGGTAAAATTAATTTTAATTCAGTTTGAAATCTGGTTGTCATGAAGGTGAGCTTTTATACTTTACAGGTTATCCATTTTCTCCTTGTAGAAGATGTTTCTGTCTGACCGCATCCTCCAAGCCACTGTGATGTTCTCCAACATGCTATTTCCTTTCAGCTTCTTGTTGATCTGAAAATCAGAATAAGGATTAAATTACTCAAACCAAAAGAATTAAATGTCACAGAGAAAGACACAAAAGTCTTAAGAATTAAATAAATTTAAGCAGATGAGCAATGAGAAATTATAGTGGAGTCAGTTTTTACAGCACACAAAATACCACAAAACTTGAGAGATGTCCTGTGACTCACAAGATCTAAAATGGACGACTGAACAGTAGGATCAAATATACTCAGATCAGACTCCACCTGCAGTCTCACTATCTGTTTCTTTATTTTGGGAGCTGTGGAACACACACACACACACACACACACACACACACACACACACACACACACACACACACACACACACACACACACACAGTTTTTCTCCTTTCTAAAAAAAAAACACATTTTTAGTCAGTCTGTTTTGTAAAATATCAAATGAAATGAAGTTTAATCTACTTTCCTCCTTGAAGGTTGAACTGTGAACTATTATTTGGGACAATCACAGGACATAAATTATCAACAAACAAAATTACGGTAAGAACATAGGCATACTGTAAATGATCCTTGTATGACCATGATCTTGTCAACAGTTTACTGATATATAACTGCTAATCAGTCTTAATTATTATATTAAGACTGTTACTATATTATTATATTAAGTCTTAATTCATCTTTGTGTTTGTGTTAATTTTCAATTGTGTCAGCTATTTTCAATTTTAGTCTTTCCGGGATGAATGTCCCAGATAGTTTTTTTTCATATTACTAAATTTTATCATATTTTTATTTAGTCGACTAAAAGTCTGGACATTTTAGTCTAGTTTTAGTCAAAGGAACCTTTAAGTATTTTCGTCTATTTTTAGTCAATGAAAATGTAACATTTTAGTAATACGATTATTATTAATTAACCAGTAAATCTAGTCTAGCCAAAATAGTTATCTTAACATTTTAAAATGTATCTCTTCATCTGATGATTTCAGCTAATTATGTTTCTTTTCCATGTTTTTTTTAACTACAAAACAATAGGAGCAGTATGGACAGGACAGCATTTTGAAACTTTTTTATTTTTTTTTATGAATTTACACACTATAGGTCACAATCATTTGCTAACCTATTAGATTAATGATTTTGGCATCGGTTTTACTATAAAATAAAATACATCACAACATAATTATGTTATCATGTGGTAAAATATTTACCACAAAGAAGCTGCAAAACTGGTGATTTTTATGATATACGCTGATGCGTCCCTTCATTGTGTGCCCACACTGTGTGTGTGTGTGTGTGTGTGTGTGTGTGTGTGTGTGTGTGTGTGTGTGTGTGTGTGTGTGTCTGAAGTTTTTATGAAGTCTCATAAAAATGGGCCCAAATATCATCTATTCTCTTTGGCTTGAGTAATACTGCTGTGATGATGAAGAGTTAACGATGTCTGAGTTAAAGAACGGGATCACTGCACGTGCAAACTTCTCCTGATACAACGTGTTCCGTGACTTGGGAAACACTACTGCTTGTGCCATAATGAATGAACAACATATCGCAGCGGATTGGGATGAAAATTAAATGCTGACGAAAACAAAGACAGATGTTTGATTAGTTTTTCTTTTTGAAACCACATTTTAGTCCCGTTTTTTTTTCATCAAGAATATTGCATGCTGATTTCGTTGTTTTGTCAATGTTCATTGATATCCGTGACGTCTCGTCATCGTCTCGTAGTCAACAAATATTTTCGTCATTATTTTCGTTTCGAAATTAACACTGGTTTGTGTGCATGTATAATTTTTCCTACTGACTTGATATAAGAAGACATTGCTGAGAAAAATAGACCTACTGTAATAACAGAAGAAATAATTTGAGTTGGTGCATGATGAATCGCTGAACTGTCCATTATTAAGCACTGCACAGTTCTCATTATGATTATGGTTATCAGGTTTTCCAGGAGCCCACGGGATGTCTGTAGCATTGCTCCCATCTGACCATTTCCAAGTGTCTCTGTATAGCCCAATCCAGGAATAGCCCTGCGTATACTGTATCAGCCCTAAAACCGCGTTGTCTGAGCTGTTAAGAGAGCTGGCCAAGTCTGTGTAATGTGTCCGGCAATAAACCCGAGCTTGAAGCCAGGTGAGCCCAGGACTAGCGATGCCGATGAACTTTTCAGGGCCACTGAAATTAGCTGAAGATAAAAAGGAAACAAATTATTGTGTCTCTGAAAAACCTGAAAATATGATATTAAGATACAACCCATAAGGTGAAAAAAAAAAAACATTAATGCCAAACTGACTCACCACTGTAGCATATGAAGGGTCTTTGTCCTGTACAAACTTCATCCCAAGAACAATTACCGGAACCTATAATACCACAAGATTGATGTCCACCCAAATTATCGGGCTGTCCCCCACACCAGTGGGAATAACCAACGCTCATCAGTGGGAGATCGCCTAAGGACCAGCGCCAACTAGTGATGTCATTCCACAACCCGACCCAGGTACTTGTTGTTGCTGGTAGTTTTTTGCTTGCTGCTTCTTTATTCAATTCTGGCCAATCGGTAGCATTTATAATTATTGCCAGGTCATTGTGCATCGCCCTGCAGTAATTCTGTGCAACAGGCCATGTTGCATTTGTCATGATCAGCTCATATATATGAGGAACATTTTGCAGGAAGGCTACTGGGACCAGACCTGTTCGTAATTTTTAAAAACAGTACATTTGACTAGTTAATATTTGAATACAGATATTCAAAGTGATTAAAGTAAAAATATTAGCAATGTATAATTGACAATCCAATCCTGTAGTTCAGATTAGGGACAGTAAGTCAGTCAGTGATTAAATTTTGCCTTGTTTTGTCTCCTCCCCTGTAAGCTCCTCCTTCTGAGGATATAAGTAAACAATACCAGAAGAAAAAAGATGTACAGGTGGAATTAAGGAGATACATGTCACATCAAACCTCAATAAAATATTTGATACTGAAGACAAATGGCAAATGACATATATAACAAACCTGTAAATACAGAATTGAATAAGAATAAATGCAAACCTTATTGTCCATGTTCAACTAAATTCTGAATACAAATTTTATACAAATTGTATAATTTCTACAACATTATACTATGCACTGGACAATAGAAAATGCAACTGGAAAATAGAAAATGTTCAAATGAAGCTACTATAATTGCATTTTAAGTAAACTAGAAAGTATAGTTAGGATGTTTGCAGATTAGTCACTATAGCAGCCTAAAACTCAGGCAGTAGTGACCTCATGTGGGCAGGTGTGTGGGTGTGCTGGGTGAAATGTGGGCAAAATGTGTACTTTTTATTAGGTACATCTGTTCTACCTATCTCTTCATCAAATCAGCCTGTTCTCAAATTATCTTTTCTTTTTTTTTTACGAAGTTTATCAGTAAAACATTGTATCTTTAATTTCCAAGCTCAGTTTGCTATTTGAAATTTTATATTTAAAATATGACATATTTTATAAGAATAAACAGATAAAATATTTTATAAGTAAGATAAATACATTGTTAAAACGCACTGTTGAGTTAGAAATGAAAGCATTACAGCAAATAATAAACACATAGTAATCTAAACATATTGTTTATTTATTGTTCTTTATTATTTTATGGTAATAAGATAAGGTAATTACTTCTGTTGGAAATTCCATACAGTTTAGTAAAATCAATTATGAATACGATGAGCAGTAAATATACAATATCCATTTGTGTAATATTCATTATTCTTTATAAACTTTACAATAGATTAACAAACATTAAATGAGACAAATGCTCACCAGTGAGACAAAGGAGAAGAATAAAATTCAGCTTCATGATGGACAGGTAGCTAAAGAAGAGAAATAATCATAAGTCCCATGAGCTGTATTTGTTATTTTCTTAACTTTCTATATTATTAATATAGCATTTAAGTTCATCATTAAGAATGATTGATTAATGTTAGTTATGTAATTAGTTAGATATTTTTCTTCTTTGTGGTAATTTGCCTGTGACTCCTCTAATGTCTGATCATCTAATTCTCTGTCTAGCTACAATATTTTGATGGTCAGAAAACTGTACAGCAATCAGTGTATGTCTTTAATTTATTATGTCTTCATTAATTTATTATGTCTTTAATTTATCATTTATTATAAAATTATAATAAGTAGGTATTATAGACATTTGTATTTATGTAATGTACCACAACATTTTAGCTACAAATATTCAATCATGTAAAGGATTTAAAATGCAATGGAATTTATGAGTTCTATATAACTCATAATTAGTTTCAGAGGTACAATATAGATTTTATATTAACATTATAGATATAAAACATGTTACAATGTAGTTTTACATATCTCACATCTAAACTGTAGCATATTAATCTGACAGAATAAAAAATACTTTTGAAATCTCCTTTTAGTCATAATCACAACATTCAGTGTTAGGCGTGTAATTTCCTCAGACTAACATTGAAGCAAAAGTACTCTTTTGACCATTCTTCCAGAAGCGCATTTGTGAGATCAGACACTGATGTTTGATGAGAAGGTCTAGCTCACACTCTTCGCTTTAATTCATCCTAAAGGTGTTCTTTTGGGTTAAGGTCAGGACTCGGTGCAGGCCAGTCAAGTTCTTCCACACCAAACTCGTTCATCCATGTCTTGTGTGGGGCTGTTTTGTAGTCACTGGGCTTACTTTTAGTGAAATTAACTCTTAATGCTACAGCATACCAAGACATTTTGGACAATTTCATGCTCCCAACTTTGTGGGAACAGTTTGCGAACGGCCCTTCCTGTTCCAGCATGACTGTGCACCATCATATTAAACCCTATGGATTAAGAATTGGATCTTACACAAGTTTGTATGCATTTGAAGGCAGCTAATACTTCTGGCAATATATTGTATCTTTATGCTCCATACACTGGAGGACCTGAAACCAGTCTCAGAAAAAAAAAACCTCTGTCTGTCTGTCTGTCTATACAGATTTTGTCACAGCATCTTACAAAATTTGGGACAGAATTTAATGAAACTCCAATAATGTCTGAAGTTAAACCTGCACCATGAATGAAATCAAAATGTTGAGTATAAATAAAGGTATGAGCAGTTTTGTGCCAGATTACACCACAGCATCTAGCACCTTTTGAACAAATATAGAACTATTTCCCTTGAGCTCGAGTTTAACCTGGAATAATAATATCACTGATTACATTAATGCTAATCGGATTATTTTTAGCTTTAAACTTTTGACTATTTTTACAAACTCTTTTCCTTTTAACGAAGGTTACTTATGTTATGGTCCAAGTAATTTGCTTTCAACCACATTAGGATACTACACTCAGAGGCACAATGTAATTCCAATATAAAATCTGGTCATTTGACATATTTACTTATAAATTAGCTTTAAATTTTTTTTATATAAATTTGGATGAATTAAAACATTTGTGGGCAGTGGTGGCTCAATCAGTGAAGGCTGTGGGACACTGGTCAGAAAGTTGGGGTTTCAAGCCCCAACACTACCAAGTTGGCACTGTTGAGCCCATGAGTAAGGCCCTTAACCTTATCTGCTCCAGGGGTGCTGTAACCTGGCTGAGCCTGTGCTCTGACCCCAGCTTCTTAACTGGGATAGGCAAAAAAAAAATGTGATATAAGGTATATGTGACAAATATAATTGAATTATGATTATAATGGAAAACAGAACAACAGGTAATTCTGCAATACTTGAGACCTGCTGCTTTCCAAAGATTGAGGGTTTGATTAGTTTTTTATGACATCATATAAATTAAGCCTTTCGAAATTAAAGCATAAAAGGTTTACTTAATATAATAACAATGCAGTGTGTAAAATACTTAATAGTAGTTAACTTTAAACTTGAATAGTTTTTCAATTCTTAATCATTAAATCACAAAAAAATAATTTTACCTTGCTTATTATGAGATTATTAGCAAATTTTAAATCAAGGTAGCACCTAAATATTTACCTTTGTCAATTTTAACAGTAAAGTTAAACAATGAGAATTACAAACCTCCCTGTAGTACCTAGTCTGGTGTTTCTTCAGTAGCTTAGCTTGTGCTCACAGAACTCTTTCCTTCACCTGCCCTTTTAATCCTTATATTTTCTATGTGTGTGACGTGGACTGATTTCCATTTTACTTTAACCTTTCCTTTGACTTGAACCTCAATTATGTAAACAAAACCAAATGCTGACCCATCAACCTCGAATTTCAGCACAGTAGGAAAAAACATGTAGAAAATACATGCAATAAATGAACAAGGTTCAACATACAGTATTATAAAATCATCCCTGCCTCATCTCGGTGAACTAGAAGGCAGCATTTCTGAGCACTGAGGTCAAATCTACCCCATTGCAAAAACAAAAGAAAAATATTGAGGCACCTTGTGATTATTTCAAAGTTATGGATCTACAAAGGATCTACAAATTATTTTATTTATAAGTGAAAAGTTATATAATATAATAAAGGCCAGAAACATGTAAGAGTTAAATTAATACACACCTTACAGTGTTAGGAGATGAACATTGTGACTATTTGAATACATTTTCTTGGCAAATAAAAAGAAGCACTGTTTTCCTGTGTTGGAATAACATATAAAACAAACCTTTATGGTTCACTCGACTCACAATTCACATTTATAAATGTCATATGCTAACTAGATGTATTATTATTATTATTATTATTATTATATTATGGATGTGAATATTATTTTTTCTTGGCTACCTGTTCAGTTCAGAATTATTCATTCATTCATCTTCTATACCGCTTTATCCTCTATTCAGGGTCGCGGAGACCTGGAGCCTATCCTAGGAGGCTTAGGGCACAAGGCGGGGTACACGCTGGACAGGGTGCCAATCCATCGCAGGGCACACACTCATACGCACATTCACACACTCATTCACACACTACGGTCAAT
>JAQMYI010000013.1:18727437-18743344 GCA_030014275.1 Clariallabes melas | reverse complement strand
GCGCGGGACACTCGACTTATTAGTTTTCAAAAAATGTTTTAGACCAATTAGGTGAAATTGAATAATTTCCCACGGCAACCTGACGATCTCTCACGTCACACTAGTGTACCGCGGCACACTGGTTGAAAAACATTGCACTAGATTTAGGCATGTCATTTAGTGTCGTAGTCTCAGTACTGGTAGTGTTACTGGTATAATAACAATAATTACTGGTATTATAAAAACACTTACTGGTATTAAAAGAATAATTACTGGTAAAATAACAACATTTTCTGGTAGTATAACAATAATTATTGGTATAATAATTGTTGACATTTTAACAATACTTACTGGTATTGTAATAATAAATACGGATATTGTAACAATAATTACTGGTATAAAACAATACTTACTGGTATTAATTACTGGCTAGTATAACAATACTTACTTATAGTATAACAATAATTATTGGTACTGTAAGAATAATTACTGGTATAAAACAATACTTATTGGTTTTATAGCTGTAATTACTGGTAGTATAACAATAATTATTGGTATTGTAACAATTTATCACTGGTATTATAACAATAATTACTGGTATTATAACAATTACTGGGACTAAACAGCTGTGTGTCCATAACAACTCATCAGATCAGTCTTACGTTTGCTAGGAATCATAAAGATTGGATTCAGAGTGATGGAAAAAGGTCATGATTTTATTCATGTTGTGAAAAGCTTGATTCTAAGAGCATAAGGCAGCATTTTCACACATGAACTGGACACCACAATGATAGATGTGATCAAAGCTACAGGAGGTCAAGTGAAATCACAGCGTGTTCAACTTTTTTGTATGACCAGGCAAGCTCTAATATACTAAGGAAATAAATGAATGAATGAATGAATGAATGAATAAATATAGATGCAGATATAAATTATTTATCATCATTTTAATTTATCATTTAGAAATTATTATTTATAAATTATGTTAAAATGTTAGAGAATGCAAGAAGGATAAAGAAAGAATAAGAGATGGAAAATTATTTCTCTAAGTGTATTGTAGTGACCATGGCACAGTAACCCATTTATTCCTCTTTATTCTTTTCAAGTAATTACTGGTACTCAGTAGTAGTATTGACAAAAACCGCTGAAATTAATTATACATTTGAAGAGGACACTCTGCCTCACTCGGCTGTGTGTTGATTTTTTCATTCATAATAAGTGACTGAGTTGTGAACAATAATTCATGCATCATAAATAATTTATATTTGTTGTATATTCTGAGCTTGAGGCACTAACAGTGCCGGCTTATTAATATACACGACTCGGGTTCACATGTTCCAGACTATGAGGCCATTCCTCCAATTATAATGCAAATGAGTAATAATTATAATGCATATTAAAATAACACAATGAGTAACATGCAGAGCACCACTTTCAAAAGTACTGGCACCCTATTCAGTCAGCCGCCTGGTAAAAATAACAGCTCAGAGTCTCTTGCTTAAAGTATGTAATGGTTGAAAAACAAAATAATTATATTATTATCTTTCAGTGTAATTGAAGTTAGAATAGTGTCATCTACCAAGCGAGTATCTAACACATATTTTAACTCATGATTTATTTCTATTTAAATTTATTTCTATATTCATATAATTTACTAATTTGGGGATTTAAATCTGTCTGTATTGCCATCTTGTTTTTTTGTTTAGCCAGATTCAATGATCAAGCATACTTAAATAATAGACTTTTAAAAATAAGATAAAAAATACTGTGTAATAGTAGTGATATCTATCTATCTATCTATCTATCTATCTATCTATCTATCTATCTATCTATCTATCTATCTATCAACTGTGTCTATCTATTACATACTGTAAACTATGACATTATTACAGTCTGCTTTCTCCAAATACAACAACAATAATAATATTAATAAAAAATATTTTTATTATAGCTGCAAGCAACGATGAACGGGTCTAAGCATCTGCACCAAATCCGGGTGCACCACACAACCTGTGTTCCTTTTGAGCATACCTCTAAAAAGCCCCAGACACTGATATCACTGAATTTGATGTCACTCAGGAAGTTATGAGCCACTGGCGACAAAAGTTTAAGGCATTGTCTAAGGCCTTGTCTTTCAGGTTCGCCCAGATGGTGATGGCATACAGTAGTAGGTGCCTGGGCCAATCATCATTGCTTGCAACTATTATTATTATTATGATTATGATGATTATTATTATTATTATTATTATTATTATTACTGCATACACCCTTGCATGTCAAATTTGGTACGCATTTAACTTATCCAAAATACTGCTACCTGTATCGTAACTTATTGTAAATAACCATTATGCATCACATCATATCATCCTTACCCTTTAACTAATTCACTGGCTCACCATCAAATACGGTATTGAATTAAAAATTCTCCACCACGTTTTTAAAGCACTTCATAATCTTGCTCTATCAAAGCTCCTACACCCTCTTTCAGACTCTTCAATCTTTCTCATTAAGGCTCCTCCTTACATGCCTGTTTTGACCACCATGGGCTCTAGAGCCTTTACCTGCACTGCTTCCCATCTGTAGAATTATCTTCTGCAAAGCATCTGTAACATAGACTATCCAATTAAATTTATTTATACTCAAGCGCTTATCACACATGATGTAAGTCTGCACAGAAATCTGATTTTATTTGTTATAATTTTGGACAGTGACCTATAAATTAAATGGGTAATAATAACAATAATAATAATAATAATAATAATACCCACTTATTACCTGATTATTTTTGTATTTTTATTTTAAAACACAAAGTATAAAGAAAACTTTATATTCATTCTTACATAAGTCATTAATTCACTCTTAAATGTTATGTTTATGATTGAATATAAGCCGCAATAAGAAAAGTCAGTCTCTTGATTAGCATTGTCACTGTTCAGATGAAGGTATTTGTGTCAAGTTTATTCAGTGTCATGTGCTGTGAAGACCTAAGTGGAAAACAAGAAGAACAATGAAAAACTCCACACAAGGTTTCATAAATAAATAAATAAATCAGCTGCCTGAAATGAAATTCCATTATTATTTTTTTTCCCAGAGTTAAGACAGATGCACTGGTCTGAGTGACATACACCACATGGGGCCAGAGTTCTGTTGGATTTTCTATTACAGCTACAGAAAAAAAAACTTTAATGGCTTATTGATTAAATAAATGAGGAAAGGAAATGAGGGCTATTTTATTCCTCTTCCTTGACTTATTCCTTTATGTTCAGACAATCGCGATCCTTCCTTTGCGAAGTTAATTCCTTTAGTGTAGGCTGATTTTTCTTGATTCATTTGTCACACACTGTGGGTTCCAAAAGTGTGAACAAATGAGATTCATAAAAAATGTTCTGAACCCCACTGTGGTAAGTCCATTTAGCACAGTGTGTGACTCACTGAAGGGCCTTTTAAAAGACATAGTTTATGATAAGGACAGGAAGCAGATCCAGGATGTGTTGTAGTTAAAACCGAACCTTTACAGCGTTACATCACGTGTAGATCGATAACACACCGATGCGTCTAATTTTCAGCTATCTGATCTGTGAAAATCAATCGTCATGAAGGCTTCCCAAAGCCCTCCAGCAGAACGACGGACAGGCATGTCGAGAGAAGTGTGTCAGACTAGAGATAACAGTACTTTTTAATGAGCTCTTTATCAGCAAAGTGGTAGGGAAGAGAAATTGCAGAGGTGAGGGAGTTTGGGTATGGGGGTTACGGTTGTTTGCTTTTGTCATGATTGAAAACGTTAGCTCTGTAATCATTCCTTAATGTACTTTAAATACACATTAAACAATTCAATAACAGGATATTTATTGAATACACTGTGGGATGCAGCAGAAATACTGAATCAGATGGAATCTAGTTGATAAAATAGATTAAAGTTGCTGCAGCTGTTTTTTTTTATTATTATTAAATTAGTTTAGAAGTTTTAGAATAAAGTTGCAGAGGTACTGTTTCTCTGCTGCCCACAAAAATAGACACCATGATGGAACAACACTCCACTAAAGAGATCTTGTTCCATGCTCTGAGTCACACCTCTGCCCAATTACAATCTCCTGTTTAAGCACCCATGTGACACCACATGACCTTTTGAAAAATAAATGCTCAGGTTCTTTGTGATTGACCTTTCCAAGATTTATTTAATTATTTTTGCTCACCTTTTTTTGGATGGTTTGATCTGACGAAAAATTTAGGCTCAGTAAATAAGATTACTGCAGTTGTATGGACCTTACCAAACATACAGTACAGAAGCTTAAAGCAGGAAAGGTGTGTCCAGGGTGTACACAGATGTTTCTGCCTCATTATAAGGTATTTGTGAAGATTTTGTGACGGAAATCTTATAAGCATGTGTTTGCTTCCAAATCAATAATAAAAGTGAAGTGGATTGCGCAAGATTTTCTTTTAGCTGCTCCCACTGAGGGGTCCATCTGACCATCTGACCTGCAAACACAACTGAGAACAGGTATTACACAAAATGCCCTTACTCACATAACACACCAGTTTTTGTCTGTGCTTGGGTCAAGCAATGCATGCAGTGGCTGGAGTTTAGTTGGTGGGAAAGTAACCTTGTACTGAGCCACCAATGCCCTTGTTTTTGACATTTGGCATTTAAAAGTATATATTTATCAAATCCTCATATAATAAATTAATCAATTAGATAATAGTGTTTCTCTATGGGATAAGTAACATGAACACCAGTGTGAGTTTTAGCACTGTTATTAATTTAAAACAAACTACATACCAATCAGCCATGACATTAAAACCACCTAGGTGTTTGGTTCTTCTTGTGCCACCAGAGAGAATCTGGCCCCACAGGGGGTGGCTCCACTATTAATGGTGCTGTGGTGTCTAGCATCAGGATGTTGGCAGAGGATCCTTTGGGTGCTGTGGGTTGTGGATTCTGTGGATCAGAATTGCTTGTCTAGTGCATCCTCCTGGTGCTCGATTGGATTATGATCTGGGGAGTTTGGAGGCCAGGGTGACAACCTTGGGTTGTTTGACCTATGAACCTTGGCCATGGTGGGCTATCATACACTGAGTATTCTGGTGCGTTTCCATTGTGGTAAGCATTGACTGACTTTCTTCAACAGTTTGTGTGGCATTGGCTTTTCTGTGGGATTGGACCAGAGACGCCACTCATAGGCATGGATGTACCTTAGGTGTCCATGATCCTATCACCAGTTCGCTGGAATATAATTGATCAATGATGTTGTTTATTTCACCTAGCAGTATGTACTGTAGGTTATAGCTGATACAAATACAAAAATACACAAAAATTTTAAATACAAAAATTGTATCTTTTATCTGAATTTTATCTGTCCTACAATGGAGTAAGTTGTATATCAGCTTAAATGCATCGCTTTGTTTAAAATTCTAATTTTTGGGGACAGAATGTTATCTCTATTAATGAGTTTTTCCAAGATAGCATTAGATAATCGAGGGCATGACCCTGTTTTAGTACCATCCCAGTTCCTACTGAATGATTAATACCTTCAATTTCATTTGATGAAACCCTTTGATATTACTCATCTTCACTTCCTCATTGGAGATCCTTTTCATTCAGACCTGTTTAATGTCTCTGTTATTTTTCACCACCGCATGTCCTCATTTATCTTTTAAATGTACTGAGATGCAAAAGGGCACATTTGTCCTGGGATCAGGAGTGGCATTGGAATCTCCAATCACTCTGATGATAAATATTTCATCTGCTGCCAGACAAGACATCTGGGATAAAAAACATAGTGTAGGTCACATGACCCTGCCATGTTTATAGGCTTTATCTGTTAACAGCTATATGGCAGGAGCTCAATAACTTACCTAATACCTTGTTATTTATTTGACTTTTGAATGGAATGAAGCCATTTTTTTCAACTTTGCAAGTTTTGGCTTGTAGCGTTTATTTATTTATTAGTAAGAATTTGCATGTGTTTAGTAGATTCAAAAAATTATATACTAAAAATTATTCAGACTGGTTATTTCTCTGATCAAGGAATCACTTATTTAAAGCCTTAGAGTTTTTTGTTTTTATTTCCTTTGTAATGTTTCTAACCAAAGAATAAAAGACTTTTGTGTTTTCAGCCCTATACATCTTTCAGACAATGTTTCCTTTCATATTGATTTATGTTGTCATGGGCGCTGTGACACCAAATTAAACCAAATGAACCAAAGGAAATCAATGTCAGTCAGAGTCACACTCAGCAAACGGATTAGTAGGTGTGAAAAAAAAACTATAGTATATTGTAGATAATTAAAAAGAAAGAAAAGAGTGATGATTTTGAAAGGTTAGGAAATATCAGCAGGAGAAAAAACATCAGAGCTCATAGCATCTTTAAAATCCAGTGTTTTTTGGTGTCTGAAGCCTAAACAACCAGCAGCTTTTTGGACCTGTGCTCTGGCGAGGAGAAAAATAATAAGGCTTCAGGGGTAAGAGGGAGTCGAGGCACGCGGGTTAGACTGCTGTGTTAAAAGCGGCTGAGAGAGTCCTGATGACTGCTGCTGTGCTTTCTCTAGAGAGCCATTTCAAAGCCATAATCTTTTCACATATATGAAAGCAACAATAATAAACACACTTTCTATGTGTGTGTGAAAATGCACTTTTTTTTGTACTCTGAAGGTTGTCTTTTTGTCTAACGTCAGCTAGCAACATCAGCTAGCATCAGACCACAATATTCAATTAATGCACTAAATGTACTGGTTTAAACCTTTTTGGTATTTCATTGTTAATTGTGAAGGGGCTTTGATTAGATAATTACTGCAGTAATTAATATATTCAAGTTGCAACAATTCTTTCAATCCTACCTAAAAAAGTGAGGAGCTTCTATTTTCTTAATCAAATTCCAAATATCAGTATTCCATGGTCATCGAAACAATGTTTCTGAGCCAAATTATTGTCCTGCATTAAACAAGAAATAAAACATTCAAATGTTGGAATTAGGTTAAAAACTCTCCAACACATTATTACAACCAGGAAATGAAGTGCTGAACCCCAAATGTCAAGAAAAAACTGTGGTCACAAAAACATCATAAATTAACACGTTTCTATTTCTAGATCATTTCTAGAGTTTTATATTTATATATAAATTAATATTTCTAATTTTGATGTTAGATTTGATGTAAATTGGAACAACAGTGCATCACTCAAATGAAAAGTACACAACGTCTGGTTTATTTTCATTGTAGTCATGTTCATTTGCTTGTGTGCTCTTTATATGCAGGGTTTTCAGTCGCTCAGAAATAATGATTTTCAAGTTATACAAATTGGCTTTCAATCAACAAGTGATATAAAGTAGGGAAATAAAGTGAAGCTAAACATTGAGCCTGTGTCTGAGGCTCAGGAATCAATTTGAAGGCTATTCCATAACGTTTGTAAGAATAAGCTCTACACCTGCTGTTGTTTTTACACTGTACAGACAAGCAGCCAGCATCCTTTGAGCGAAGTAGATAGGGTGGATTATAAAACCCTACCAGTTTATGCAGGTATCATGGTGCAACAGCATTTAGTGCTTTATAAGTTAGTATTAGTATTTTAAGTTCAATGCCAAATTTCACAGGGAGCCAATGCAATGTGGATAAGATAGAAGTGATGTGCTCATAACTTTTGGTTCTAGTGAGGGCTCTTGATGCTAAATTCTGGAACATCCAGAAAGTAGGGCATTACAGTAGTCCAACCTACAGTAGAGATGACAAAAGCACAAACCATTTTATTTCTGTATCATGTACTTACAATATATTACTTATCTTGGCAATATTTCTGAAATGAAAGTTTGCTATGCTAGTAATGCTACCTAGAAGATCAGTCATATGAAGTAACATGTACTGTAGAGGATCTAAATCTGCTCCATGCATACTCTCCTGTGGTAGCCCACAAGGCTTAATACTTCTGTTCTCTCTCTATAGCCAGACTCGTTGTGAGGTCATATCCTCACACAGCTTTTCATATCATTGTTATGCTGATGACACGCAACTTATTCCCTTCTTTCCTCTCTCAGATACTCAGGTGTCCATCCAGATCTCAGCATTTCTCAAAACATTTCTTTCTGGAGGACAGCTCAGCATCTGAAACTCAATCTCAGAAAAACCGAACTGCTGTTTATCCCACGTGATTCATCCCCTTGTCAAGACATTTACCATGGACAACAATTGAATCATTCCTTTAGTCACTGCCCACAGTCTTGGGATAACTCTGGACAATTAGCTGTCCTTTTCCCCAGACGTTATTAACCTTACTCGCTTTTGTCAATTTCTTCTTTACAACATCAGAAGAATTTGCCCAATTCTTTTAACAGAGGCTACTCAGGTGCTTATTCAGTCTCTTGCTATTTTAAGACTGGACAACTGCAACTCACTCCTAGAAGGTCCGCCTTTGTTGACCAATCGTCTTCTGCAGCTGATCCAGAATGCAGCTGCACATCTTGATTTAAACCTTTCCATGTTCTCCCAAATCACCTGGCTTCCTGCATCTGCCTGCATCAAATACAAACACTGATGCTTGCCTACAAAGCTAAAATGGGCTAGAACCCACTTACTCAATAATCACAGCAAGGTATTTTACTGTTGCAGATAATGAAACTGATTGAAAAACTTGAAAAAAAAAATCGTTCACTCTCTTTCTCTCTCTGTCATAGTGGTGTTCCCTATGGTTGTGTTCTAGGTCCTCTTCTGTTTCTAATCTTTTTCTCCCCTTAGTCACATTTTTAGAACATTCAATGTATACATTTTCATAGTTATGAAGATGATACACAGCTTGATCTATCAACAAAGGCTGACTACATATTTCCACCATCCTGTCTCACCCACTGCTTAACTGAAATAAAGTCTTTTTTTCCTGCACTTTCCCAAACTCTCAAGAAATTGTCAAGGAATCTCAAGGAAAAGAGCCAAATGCAAAGATACCAGAACAAGTATTTAGTCTTTTTAAACTAGATAATAAAAGCAACACAAAGGAACATGAATGATGCAAATTAAGCAAGGACAATGACTGGACACAAAAGGCAGACACAAACAGAACTTTCTGTAGAGGTGGCCAAATGCTTGCTGGAGCAATGCATGAACAAGCCAAGATCAGCACCCTGAAACAAAGTGAAAAGTTATTAAGAGGATTCCAGGCAAAGATAAGAAGATCTTGCTTTACTTGCTAAGTTGTAATAAAATAATTCTGGCAGGCAGACAGAATGCAATGTCCTGTGAACAATCCAACATTATAATCCAGTGAATATATGTATTTCTCTGTATAAACAGTCAAACAGGGCAACCACTTATGAATAAGTTGGTAGCTTGTCATGTACTTGAGCTTTAAAACCCCGAGGCAACAGCTTGAGCCTTGAAACCCTAACATGAAGGCTTGATGGTTGAAACCCTGAGATGAATGCTTATTCTCAACCAAACCTGGCCTCACCCATTTAATTGCCTCACTAAGTCGTGAAACAAAAAGAATTAGCTAATTTAATAAATGTGCAGTTGTGAATTGTAAACCATAAACACTGTAATCACAAGTTGTGGTGATTTGTTTCTGCTGTCAGCATTGATAGATATGTCAGATATCACCGAAGTGTTGATTTGCATGTGTGAGATTGTTCCTACATGACAAGGATCAGATATAAAGCCATTTTGTAAGAGAACTCTGAATTACTTATGCTCTGTGTGTATACATTCTACACATTCCAATTGCATGGAGCTTTATGTCAAGACTAAGAAGTTATTCACAGGTACAGTATGTTCGTAATTATTCTGTCTTATTGCTTTTATGGATCTGTAAAGCTAAACAAATAGCCATGTGCCTTTTAAAGAGTAAAAAGAAAACAATGTGTATACAATCTACAGTATATATAATGCATATGACTTATACACAAGTAGATCAACTCATATATTTATTAAAAAAAACATTATGAATATGTTACATTTTTGGCTTATTATATCAAGAGGGAAAAAAGAGGTACAGAACATCATATTGCACTTCATTACATGTGCTACTTTCTAAACACACCATTGTGATATTAACCATGTACCATTGCACATCTGTCATCTGTACCTGTAGCCTTCCTGTTCTGTGTAAGAAAATGAACACAACAAAACTAAATCCAATAATTCAGGGTCTTTCATCACCCATTATTATGTCCTTCGAGAACATCAACTTCTGTGTGGGACTTCCTCTAAACATCTATGTCATCATCCTCCTAACTCGAGCTGGAGGACTGGATGGATCTCTGGTTTTCACCCTGAACCAAGTTGCAGTTGAAATCCTCTTTGCCCTGCCAGCTCCTCTCTTTATCCTCTGTTATGTGAACTTTGAAAGCTTCTGCTTTTATTATTCCATAATATTTATTACTGGCACTTGCATGGCCTCCCGCTTCATGTTCCAGTGCTGTGTGTGTTTCGAGCGTTACTTGGCAGTTGTCCACCCACTTACCTTCATTAAGTATAAAGCCATACAGTATCGCTTAGTAGTCTCGGGTATTATTTGGATAAACTCATTCATAGGTGGCTCTGTATTCTTGGAAATGTTAACAGATCGTCTTCATAGTATTTTTGTAATTCTTTACATTATAACTCTAAGCATGATCCTTGTCTTTAGTTTCTCTCTCCTCAGAGGTCTGAGGAGACCAGGGCCAGGAGCAAGGGAAAGGGATGGTAATGGGGTGAGCAGTGCAAAGAAAAGGGCTTTAAAAATCGTGTCAGTAAATGTTCTGATATTTCTAATCCAAACAATTGCAGAAACGGTGTGCTTTGTCATGTCTTGCACATCATCTGAGGATGCCTTTGCTCTGGCATTTTTTATTGCTATAAATATTGTCATTACTGTAGGCTTAGTGCAGCCATTCTTGCTTTTATACCAGAATGGAAAACTGACAAGCATAAGGTAGCATAAATTTAAATAATTTCTCTCTTTAACATGCTGATCAAACCCTGCTAAACATAATTATTTACAGAGGTACCTCGGCATACAAATTTAATCTATTCCAGAGATGATTTCTTAAAGCGAAATTTCATATGCTGAGTTCCAGCCACCCAAAAATATTACTAATATCATCAATTTCCAACACTATAAAATGTTTTGCATATAAAACAAAACATTTAGAAAAGTAAATAAAATATATATTGTATAAGTACAATATAAAATAAATAAATATTAAACCTCACTTAACCTTAATTTATGATTCCTCTTGGCACCAACTGCTTTAAAATCAAAACTGAAAGTTGTTTAATTTTCTTCTTGATCACCTTCTTGATAATATGTATCCCAACCACATAATGGATTTTTATAAAGCTACGGATAATTTTTTTACATGCCACTGTATGCATTATAATCTGTTCCCATATAATGTATTGCCACATCAGTTGTTTTGGTTATGCATTTTAACTCTCATGAGATTTTCTTTCGAAATCATGAGGGAAATCCTGGTGATGCAAGTTTAAAGGGAAGGCACAAGGCCAACACTCCATTGTTGTTTATGCACCTATAACCAGTGGGCATTAAGGCTGTGAATCCTTCTGTTTCTTTGCGGAGCATTAAAATTGGATTAATCAACATTGGGACAGTATCACAGGACAGCGTTTTTACATCATTGTGCTCCTGGATTGACTTATAAAGCTGGTGAGGCTGATACAATACTCCCGCATACAGTGTACATGACTTGGATACAGAACTTCGGACCCATTCACACATGTACCAGAATACATCCATTCACATACACACCAAATTTGTTGTTTATAGTCTGTAAATAGTAAGAGGTACTTATGGTTATCTCATTATCTGCATGCATCTGAGGAGTTAAGTGCATTGTTCTAGGATTAAACAGTGGCAGTTTATTGGTGCTGAGGTATGAATGACCTGTAGTCCAACAACGAACTATGAAATATATCTGCCCTACAACGAGCCTACACCGCATGACTCTGGACTGTGGTAGAAACCGGTGTACCCAGAGGAAACCAGCCAAGCACTGGGAGAACATCCAAACACCACTTACATAGACCCGAGGGGAGATTGCTAACAATTAGGAATCTTTTTTTAATTCACTACATAGAACGTGTACAAGAAGTACTTTTTTGTGCATTGTCACACAAATGCAAGATGTGTAATGCAAATAAAACAAAAAAACATAATATATGTACAGGTAGACAGCAAAAACATTTAATTTAGTGTGTGTAAACTGTCTTTGCTGACTAATGTAAGAGTGTAATATAATTGTTACTAAGACAATAATAAAAGTATTAAAGTGGTTTGTATTGTATATCAGAAGAAAGGAATGTGGGAAAAGTCTTAGTTTAGGACAATTGTAGTTTTATGGGAATAAACGGTCCAGATGTCCAGTGATGTGAAATATTGTTGCTTCAGGGGCAGTTTGGAGATCTGTAATGAGTGCTATGACAGACGATAGGGGAGGATAGGATAGATGCTGCATACTTCAGGACATGGCAGTTCTGCTAAGTAAGTTTACATGGTCTACAACTTTATGGCTGAGCTGCATGCTTTCATTTTACAATCGTAGCATGTATAGCAGGTCATGGATTTCCTTAAGTGACTTGTGGCAAAGGGCTTTTCAGTGTAACCAATTTTACAATCAGTGTTTGTCTATGAAAATTACATGGTTATGGTGGTAATTTTGTGCACCTGTTTTACCAATTAATTCATTGAAAATCCTACAATCCTAATTTCACTCACTCACTCATTCATATTCTATACCGCTTCAACCTGTATTCAGGATCGCGGGAACCTGGACCCTACCCCAGGAGGCTTAGGGCACGAGCCAGGGTACACAATAGACATCCGAATTTCAAATTTTACATATTTCTTATTAATAGTAAATACCGTGTTTTAAATTGTTATTTTATGTGTCTGTTAGTGCTGGCTTTTTAACATTTTTTTTAGTCTGGAACACTGACAGATTTAAATCTCTGAAAATTGTCATTACTTCAAAATGTCAAGCATGGGTTGCTTTACAGAAGGCAATGCTAGAAACAAATTGAAAACAAATTTCCAGACAAGTTTATACCAGAGTTTAACAGGGTTTAACAGCCAAACTGAAAATAGAGGCCAGCATGGGCTGCCTCCCACAGCTACTGCTAACTTGGTACACTTCTAGATCTGATAAATAAGCTGAACAATAATTATATACAATATATTATGTCTTAATATTAATCTCAACAAGCTCAATATAAGTGACATCACATTGACTGACATAATATTGAGTGACATCATAGTGTGATGCTTTTGTACAGCATCCAGGTCTTCTTTGAAGGTCTTAACATGTGGCTCAAAATGTGATGTGCCCAGGTGGCAATGGCGCTGGTGCTTGGACCCGCTCATCATTACTTATACATATATGTTGTTGTTAGTCTTTTGGCTGCTTCCACCAAGGGGATGCCACAGCGAACCATCAATCTGCACAACAACTTGATGCTACTTAATATATAAGTTTTGACATTTTGGTGGTCTTATCATGCTCAAAAATCAGCACACAGGTTGGAATTTGCTGCCATAAGGACACCTTAGAGTCTGGGCCCTGGGTGTCTTACAAGAGATTTTGCTGCATAGCTCATACACATTTGCATGTATGTATGTTAAACGGTACACTTTTATATCTCATTGAGCAATTAAAAAAAAAAAATTGCTATGCATGTCAATGGCTCAACTCAACAAGTTGAGTTTTTAAGTTGTTCGCAACAATTACATTGTTAAACAATTACATTTTATATACTCCTATAGGGAATTTAACGATTGCCACTAAACCAGGGTTATATGGTCTCAAGACATTGCGGATGTATATTTGTGGAGGAATTTTTCATATCTGAAATGGGTTAGCTGTGCTGATGCCATAATCTTATGCAGAGAAGTGGTTAATAACTTCCTGTGTGACACCATATTAAGTGACACCATATTGAGTACCATCATATGAGCAAAATCTCCAGGGTGTTCCATAACTGTGGCGTCTAAATGGCAGCAGATTCCAACCTGTGTGCTAATTTTCATGCTCCGGATGCTTGATCATATTGGGTGACATCATATTAAGTAACATCACATTCAGTGACATCACACTGAGTGACAACATACAGTAGTGTGATGTTTTGTTTCCACCATAGTCTTATCATGGAGATTCCCCCTGTTCTAAAATTATGTCATAATGGTATTGGTATGTCCCTTTTAAAATGCATGTGCCCACTGTCTTTCTGGTGTGCCCAGGCAGTGATAGCACAGGTGCATGGAAACAGTGAGCTGACTAATTATTAATTATTTGTTATTCATACACCTGATAGATGCAAAGTGCATCAGTAATGCAGTCTGTATTCTTGGTATTACATAAAAAAAATTCATTTATATATTTATAATCGATGCAATATTTTGTGTTCATCTGCACACTCATGGTTCACATTTGAATTATACACAAACTCATAAACGCATGGGTATAAAACACATATCATAAGAGCAGAATCTCAACTTTGCGTTGATGCTAGACACATGTATGTACACGGTAAGAAAAATATGCAAAGACATTTAGAAAAATTCAAAATACTGTAAAGCAATTTATACTTTTACTATATATACCCATTTTATCACTTAAAATGTGTGTCTAAACTGTGTGTCTGTGGGACAAAGCATTGTTGAGTAATCCTATTTTGAAACAATAACAAGCTTTTTTGTCTTCTCCAACATTCTGCCTACATTACATCCCACTTTACATGAAGATTATGAGCAAAGGTGTGTTCAACTCACATGCGCATATACAGTACAGTACACATTTGCATCACTGAGGTCAAGTTAGGCCACTGAGAAGTGACATTGAGAAAGACAGAGAAAGACAGAGAAAGAGAGAGAGACTTTGGATATAGATTTGCATACGCACACAGTAAAATCCCCAGTGTTGATGTATCACTATCAGAGTTTGTGAGTCTAAATGAACTCATATAAACACTGTCAAATTTGCTGTGCATATTGCATTTTTATTCCCTGTTTCCAATAATTCACATTGTTCATTGATTATAAAATAATTTATTTCCATTGGACACTATGCATACATTTCCTCAAATTTCTACATTACAAAGTCTCCCCCAATCACAGTTCTGCTGTTGCCAGATTCCAGACAGATCGCTTCTACACAATAATGAAATGAAAACACAGCTTTAAACATTTTGTTGGTGAAACAAACATAGACATTTCATAGGAAGCCATATATATTTTTATACGAATGTAAATACTAGATCAATGCAAGTATTATGATAGAAAATTCTGCAATATATTGATAGTACAAGATAGAGAATGTATAGACAGCTTTTAATAATACGATATAAGATATCTGCTTGAAAGTAAAAGGAGAAAAAAAAGACTCTGGAAATGGCTTAGAGCTCATAGGGTTAAATAAAGTTTATATTTTTTTCCTATTTTATTCTCTAAAATGTGTCATTATAACAGTGGTGAGTGGATTTTATTTATCCACTCTACAGAGCTCTTACTAAACTTAACTAAACTCAACTTTTCCTTTTAGTATCTGATTCTTTACATTCATTTATCAGAGTCTAAGTTTTATCCAAGTTTTTAAATATGAGCATGGATATTCAAGTCATTAGATGTCATCCTTGTATTACTGGTAGAAGATGTTTTCATCTGGCTGCTTCCACCAGGCCACTGTAATGTCCTTGAACATACCATTTCTAAATATAACTGCTAAATATAACTGCTAAATAATAAACATTAAAAAAAATTCGCGCGCAAAGAAGACTCTTAATATATATCTTATGTAAAGTGACTACTCTTCTAAGTGTGTTTCTCGAACTGTCCCTTAGGAGTCTTCTTAAGTCGCTGCCTCTTACGTCCGACGTTACGTGGCGCTGTCTACAGTGAAGGTCCTGAATTAGCTGACATCGGTTGCTCAGGAATCGATTTTTCACTCCTTTTGCATGA